>CAJNDV010032472.1:12005-22649 GCA_905221635.1 Symbiodinium sp. CCMP2456 | reverse complement strand
CTACTACTACTACTACTACTTACCAGTACTAGTAGTACTAGTACAAACCGCAAATCCAGAGTCAGAAGTGAGCGAGGCCTTGCGGTGGGTCACAAGTGAGGGGTGAACCTTCGGCACGTGTGCACATGCTGCTGTCACACATCGTTTAGCCGTTTAGCCCATCGCTCGAGTTTCCAGAACAGGTGAACAATACGGGAAAGTCTTGGCCCGTTTTGAGCCCGATATGTACAGAGCGTGAGGTCTCACGGCGTGGCATTAACTTAAGATTCACGGGATATCAGCCGGCCGCAGAAGCCTGGATAAGTCACTGGTTAGGTTCTGGCAAGGTCACTCGAGCAACACGTGGCAGCAACGCCCGAAGCGGCCACTCAGCTCATGGTCCAAGGCCTGTCACCATCACAAGCATACAGCCATCACGCCGCGGCGCCTCGAAAACCCACACGGCCTTGAGGGCTCGCGCCAGTGCGAACTCTGCGCGGACAGATCTGGCGTACACTCGACACGCTGTGGATTCGGAACTTTTTCACGAGTTCCCAAGCCTAGAGCCGCTTGTCGTGGGAGCCACAGGAGGAAGTGTGGGTGCAGAGGAGACATCTCGACCCTGCCACAGGTGCGGTCGTGGACAACATCCTTCTTGTAAGAAAAGGTCTGCCTCCTTTGGCTTTGGCCTGGATGAAGCATCTCGTGACTCCTTTCGTGAGCCAGCCATTCCGAGCATCTGAGCGTTACTGTACTAGCACATACTTTCGCAGACTAGTGGGTGTGCAGACATGAGCTTCGTGGACATGCAGGGGTGTGCGACGAGGGAAGTGCTGTCTGTAGCGCCGTGATGATCCACCAGAGTTTTCGTTGATGCGTGAGGACGAAGGATGCAAGAACGAAGACCGCGCGCGAAGATCAGGTTACGGCATAGACCCCCCGCACAGCACGGCTCGGAGTCTGGCACGCATGCACTTTCGACATTAGAACAAAGTTTTCTGCACCGGAGCTCTATCGGTCCAAACCTTGAGATGTCTCGCAGCTTCACGCTCAGCTCGCTCCCTGCCGCTGGAAGACGCAGTGGCAGAGATGCAGATCGGCTTGAATCGTGTCGGGCCGGCGCGCGCTTTCGATTCCTGGCAAGGGCCGGAGCGGAGCCCTGGATAGACGGCACGGGGCGCAGGCCACGGGCCTCTCCAGGCGCTCGATGAGCTCCTGCTCTTCTCGCCTGGCTTCCTCCTGAGGAAAGAACCCCCGGGCTCTCTCTGCCGAAGAGTCCTCTCCGCTCTCTCTCTCTCTCTCTCTCTCTTTCTTTCATTGGGCATGGGGGACTGTTGAGGTCCCCCGGCCTAGTGGCCCCTCATATGTTATGGGGCTTTGAGGGGACGTGAAAATTGTGGAGTTGAAGGTCTTGGGTGGCTGATTTCAGTATGATATCTAGAAGCATGGAACAACTGTACTGGTATGATATCTACTCACTCTCTCTCTCTCTCTCTGTCTCTTTCTCCCGCTCCGCTCCTCGAAGGAAACCCGGTGCTCAGCAGCCTTGCAGCGCTGCTCGGCTGCCTCCTCGTCCAGCTGTGCGAGTTTCTCGTCTTTCTCGCAGAGTCTCCTGAAGCAGAGGCACTCGCAGCGCCGCTGCGCCCTTTTGCCCCCTTGCCGCCGTTGCCTGCTTCGAAGCTCCAGTAGGCACGCCTCTTCACGCCGGAAAGTCTGCATGCGCTCGGCGACCTGGACACGTGGATACCCTGGCCATGCCGCACCGCCCAGGCAAGGACTAGATACCAAGCAGAACAGCCTGTCGAACGTGCCGAAGTTGATCTAACCTGGCCAGCCGAATGGTGCTCGACAGTGCATTGAAGCTGCCCGCCACGTGAGGCAGGCTTCGAAGTTGGAGAGAAGCGAGCCAGGCCATCACGGCAAAGAGCTGCACTGCGCCGGCTCGAGGCGGCAGTGCGCGCATCTCGTGCTCAAGACATGCGGAATCCTCTCCAAAGCTTGCGACGAGCTGCCAAGCGAAATGTCGGCAATGTCCTGCTCCAGGCTCAGCGTTGTTTGCTCAGCCTTCCTGCGAGGAAGGTACATTGCCAACCGTGGTGCTGTGCAAATGCGATCGCGCCTGAATTTGTCTTGCTCTACTTCCTCGCGCGTGGACCTCGCCAGCAGCATGTCAAAATCCTTGTGCGTGCAACTCCGGCAAAGGCTCAGAACCACTCCACTGCTGTTCGACATCCGCTTCTCTTGCCGCAGCGGCCTGGCTGCTACAGACCGAGCAAAAACAAACTGCGCACGGTGTGCCCAACAAGCCTTCTCAGCCTGTCGCACCGCTTCGCTTACAAGACTGCGAACATCAGCCTGCATACGTGCCTGGGCTGTTGGGCAGTGCCAAGCTAACAAGTCGAAAGCTTGAGACGCCCCCCACAGTGCACAGCTGGAAAGGGCAAGCATGCAAGTCGGTAGGTGTGAGAACACACGCTCGGGGCAGAGGGCAATGGGAAACCAACTCCTTTGCCCAGCCACCAATTCCTCAGTCAGGATAAGCACCTGATTGTGCCGGCGGTTTACCTGTGACGGCGGCGCAGCACAAACACGGCACTGGGGTCATCTGCATCCACCTGGCTTGCGGGGTCACCCGCGTCTATCTGCTTCTGGTCATCAGAACCCCACGACGCATCATCTGCATCCATCTGTTGAAGGTCGCCTGAGTCTACCTGTCTGCTCCTATAGTTCATCAACAGAAAAATATGACAAGAACACATCTCGAGGATTCTGCTCACATTACCATCATTACCATCCAAAGGCCGAAAACGACGAATGTCTCGAGGAGCCCACTGGCACCACATCCACCGCAAAAACGACCACAGCCACGAACAGAAGACGAGCACAACGAGATGTGCATGCATCGAGCCCCAGCTCCAACCTCCTTCTTCAAGGATGCCACATCCACTTTGGCCTGCGATCAAGATATTGCCGAGTGGTCATCAAGGCAAAGCCCACGGCCCAGGGCCTCGCGCTGAGCCTTCCGTTCCTGAGGCCATGCCATCACAACGGCCAACAGGAACCGGATCGGGCCTGTCGCTGCTTGTCGGCAGCCAGCTGCAGCTCCAAAGCCTCCCACTCACCAGGGGCTTTCAGCTCGCTGCGCTCCGTTGAAGTTGCTGCCTCTGCTCGAAGTCGGGACACCTCGGCAAAGGCGAAGCTAAGCCAGCTAAGCTTCCACAGCCCTCGCACAAACCGACCTCGTCCTCCACCAAGGAGACTTTGCGTTGGGCCCCCTCCTGCCCACGCATAGATGGGACTGGCAGCAATCACTGGTGAAATCGGGGGCCTGCTTCTGTTGCTCGTCACGTACTTTCCGCCGCAACTCGGCCGTGCGTGTTTGAAGGACCTCCGGCCCAAGACAGATGCTCGTTTCTAGCCCTCCCCCGCCGCCGGCCTCGCAGAAGTCCGGCAGACAGGCCATGGCCACGCCCGCTACGCAGCAACATGCAGCAACCCTGGCCCTGACACCTGGAGCCATGCGACCTGGCAGGCCTGGAGATGTGGACTCCATGGCTGCCATGGCTCTAGCAGTTGCGAGCCACCCGTTTTTCGCATCTCTTGCAGAACTTTGGTCTTTGGTCTTTGTCGGCCTGAGGCCGAAAGTCACGCCGGACACAGAGCCCGAGCTAGGCAGCTAATCGCCCAGTGACCAGGAAGCTTTGTCCTCCAAATGCAGAGGTCAAAATCAAGCACGCTGCGACTGGAAGCTCCTTCTTGCGGAGCTTCTTCTTGCCGCCGCTTTTTTGTCCCACTCCTGCCTGCATGCAAAGGTTATTACGTGGCATTCGGCTATTCCTTGCACTGTGCTGCGCAACAACCGCACGCAACGGCCGACCTCTGCCATCTTCATGTTCACGTAGTACCTGACAGAGTTTGCAAGCCGTTGTTGAACTCACCACACCTGGCTTTCCACATCATGCCGCTCTGAGAAAAGGACACGTATCCTGCAACCGCACCCACAAACACGATCACAAAGAAGAGGATCGTGAACGTAGTGCCATCCATCATACCTGCCGAGATGCCGCTCTCCGATTCGTGCGTTGAATGCTGGTTCTACTTTGTAGACGGCCTTCATCAAGAGAGGCCGCAGGCTGCCTCCTGCCCGCTAACTTGCCTGTACATCTGGAGCCTCCAGCCACAGAGGGCCGTAGAAGTGCGACCTACACATGCCACATCCAAGACAGGCATCTCAGCTTGTCAAGTTTTCGCAGTGCGCACCGAGCGGCTGCGTATGACGACGGGACTGTATGTACAAGGCCAGAGACAGATCACTTGTTCGTACTCTGGCGCGTGCATTAACGCCTGTACTGTACTTGGACACATTTGCCAAGCTCAGTGAGGATTCCACGCATCACTGTTTGGAGATTGGTCTGGTCTCGGCCTCTGATTGAATCCAAAGCCCGGGATAGTGCGACAGGTGTGAACGATGAGCTGTGCACATACTCTGCGAGGCGTCTTTCATAGAACTGCCGCAGGACCTGCTGTCCACACACAGCATTCTACGAAACACGAGGGCCTGTGCCAGACAGTGGTATTGGACGTTGGCCCAGCCTCCATGTAGGGTCGGAAATTGTAGTAGGTTCCGAGATACCTTCCAAGAGAAAAGCAAGCACAGTTAGCCGCTGTTTCCACAGAGCGAAAAGTTCATGAGATTCTCGAACCACCATGTTTCTGCTCGTAAAGCTGTAGCGGTAACCAATGCACCATGTGGGGGGCACGTTCCAAGCAACGTGCCACACAGAAACTGCCACATGTCATACACACCCACCCACCCTTACGCTTGAGCATAAAGCTCGGACGGCGCAGACAAAGCAAAACGGAGCTGCGCAAGAGCCACAAATCTTTGGGGCATGTGGAGAGCACGGACTCTTTTGATGGCCGTCTGCGAAATGCATCTGCCACCTTTGCACAGCTTTCGGGGATGACAAAGACCAAAAAGCAGCCAAGACAACACACAGGACACCCTCGATGAGGTGGGCAGGATCTTCGGATTTCTTTTTTCTTGGTTTATGACCTCAAGCGTCCCGGGTATGCGAAAGGCGTCCTGGGAGACGCGTCACCTTGGTGAATACCGTAGTTTTCATATGTATCGAATCTGGTCGTCCTAATTAGTTGCAGTTGCAAGGCGTCTAGTTGCGGAATAGGTTTGCATTTGGAACACTGGTTGGCTGCTTGTTCGAGCATCTAATCACATATGGGGAATGGCTGGCTATGATGTGCTGTCCCTGTGCTGCAGATGTGTGTCCTGAGCGGAGTGTCTACATGGGGAACGGCTTGTCCCTATCTTGGAGCATGTTTCAATACGTTCATGGCCACAGCCGTGATCAAAAATAGCAGGGTGCAGCACATTAACGGTCACCACGAGGGTAGGCTGCCTTCTGCGGGGGTTGGATGCCCCATAAAGGCCACCCACCATTACTTTGAGACGAAAACGTCTGCAGTCCAGTGTATGTAGCATGGGCTTTCAAGATGAGGCGATGCAATAATCTAAATCCTTCCCGAGCTTGGCCTGATCAAGTTGCGGATGTCGCAAATGGCAGTGACCGTGGGTTACGTCGCCTCCGCCGCCTATGCCACCCATTCAATTGCAAAGGCTGCGTTGGAACAACTACTGCGGCGCCGCAGCGCCGACGTGGCCGACGTCTCCATGTGCTTGCGCATTTACCCACATTATGTTCCATAATTTGCTTGTGGATGACCTCTTCCAAGACAGGGTCCTTCAGCCAGTTCGCTCCTCGTCTTCAAGGACTGTACGAACCACTCTGCTGTCACCCCATGAATTGGAGCTGCGCATAGGCAGCAGCCTTTGCAGTTCTCGTAGCCTACCGTTTGGCCGCAGTCTGTGGCCGGGTCCACGGCCGTTTGACCTTGCTTGTCCATCATGTCGACGTCCGTAAGTGTTGCCAGGGCATCTGCAAACTAAATACAGAGCAATGGCAGAATAAGGTCTAGAATAGCACACAGCATGCTTAGACCAAGATTTGGAGACAACTGATTGTTTCAACTGCAACATCTTGCAGTACGAAAGCCATCCGGAGACGAAGGCGTAGACCAAGCAGGCACTGACACTTTTGCTCACTGTCTGCACAAACGGTAAAGCTGACAACAGGCGCGCTCACTTCACCTCTAAGAACTTCTTTGTAATCCCATACCTGCGCTCCGGCGGATGTCGCCGATTGCTGGCGTCAGGAGAATGACAGCGTCTCCAGCCTCTGTTCCAAAAACTGCGCGAATTCCTGGTCGACCTGAGCGCTCACAAGGCTGCCTTCACTCGGCACGCTGAACTCTGCAGCGAGGGAACGTGACCCTGCAGTTGCAGCATCTTCTCTTTCACCTGCGATCGCTCCGGAACTGACAGTGCTCCCGGCCGCAGCCTAGGCTGAGGTAACGGCGTTCTTGCCAGGCATGTCTTCGATGTAAACTGTACAATTCAGCTTCTTCTTCAGCTCGTCCCCCAAGGCCCTCGGAAGAAGTGCTTTGCGCAGTGCACTCTAGCCTCCTCTGGTTGAAGTTTCGGGCTCTGGAGCAAGGCCGTAAGCTTCGAGATTGCAAATCCTCGTGACATTGTGGGCCCCTTTCCGAGACCTTGGCTTCATCGAAGCACCCAATAAGGCATTCCTCTGCGTGTCCTGTAAGGCTCCCGCAGAGAGATGGCGATGTTCACCGGTGCACCCTTGCGGGTCGTCACGCCGACACCAGCCACGTCGATGGCAGCATGCCTCGGTAGGCTCCGATCCTCTTGTTCCTCATTGATGGTTTCTGGGCGGCTTCGCATGGCTTCCCGTGCGCCGTCGCATTCCGAGCTCCGAGCTGCTGCAGCCGGTCTTCGAGCTTCTCCTCGACCTGCTCCGCATCGACCTGTAGTGGAGAAGTAGCGGCTTTGACAGGGAGGCAATCACTCCAAAAAAGCAGCGATCCTCTGTGGGCCATTCTTGGTCCTTCTTCTGCCCACCGGCCTCCACAGAGAGAATCCCGACATCGCGGGTCTCCGAGCATCTCCCGAGGTCTCAGGCCGTCTTCCAGAGCGCCGTCAGGAGGCCATCGCTCATCTTGATCGGCCTCGTAGCAGATCCATCTTCACGGGCATCATCTCTCTCTCTCTCTCTCTCCGGCTGGGTTTTCAACCCATCGGGCTTGCCAAGACCCTCCTGTCATGTACCAATTTCGCCACAAGGTAGCAACCCGACATGCTGATGCTGGCAGGTCCTGCTCTATGTAGCTGAACACTATGGCTCTTGCCTGGAAATCTTGACAACGAAGCTGTGATCCCATAGTCTAGTCATTGATTCGCCTCATCCCAAGTGTACAGCTCGTCTTTTTTCTTGCCCATGGCCTGCGAATGCATAATCTGGCTGGATTCGGCAAGACCATGCGCGAAACCTTCCAGATCGGCTCTAGGTAATGCGAGGGCTTCCACCTGCGCCGAACAGCCTTAAAATAAGGCTGGGCAGAGCGGCATAGGGCTCTCACATCGCCGTCACTTTGGGCGGCGGCAAACCTGCGATTATGGGTAAGTGGATCCGGGTCCGAGAGTCCAAGGTTCGTGGCCTGCCGGAGTCACAGCCGCAGCCACGGCGGCCACGGGGGTAGCAGCCACCTGTTCTGCCTGGGACTACGACATGCAAAGAATACAAAGGCAGGTGAAGTTGACTGCGCTGCCAAGCTGGGAGCTCCCACGAATTTTTCTTCGAGACTAACAAACACCTTGTGCTTGCGGTCCTGTGCCGGGAGACGGGCACGATCTGTTGTTATGCAGCGAAGGGAACAAGCTGCTGGACTCGGCTTCCCACAACTTTTGATACATGGATGACACCCTTCTTCTCGGTGACGTCGATAGCTTTGGATTTACGCATGGCATTCAAGAATTTGCCGATCTGCTTGTGAGACCTCGGCAAGGAAGTCATACTCCCTTGAGCTACAAGTACTGCAAGTAGACTCAGACTTTGAGGCTTCGGCGACTTTTTAACATCCAAGGTGGTTCCCTCAGGCCTTCCAGCGAGGACAAACACAGAGGCGTGGTGAACGGAGCACGAAGAGCTACAGGCCTCGCTGGCTTCATGTGCTTCTCGTAGAGCTCAGAAGCTTCTATCGGCAGGGCCTGGATTTGAAGTCGTGTCAGCTTAAGGCGCGGCCCGGTACAGAAAGCCAGCCTTGTCATCTGCGAGCCCTTGTTTGAAGGCTTGCAGAAAGGTGAAGTCCAAGAGGTCATCTTGCCTCAGGGCTCCGCAACATGAGAAACTGAAATCAAGCAGGACAGCAACGAACGAAACACAGATGAGAGCTGTGCGTCCAGTCATCGGCCTGGGAAGTTTACTGCTTCTGGCACCTCTCGTTCCGTCCGTTTCTGGGAGTCCTGCAGCTTTGCCGCCTGCCCAACGAGAAGGTCTGTTGGACTCCACCCTCACCCAACTCTCCCCACCTCCTGGTGCTGCCGTCGCTGAGGACGCTGCGGCCGGAGCCTCCGACGCAGGCTCCGCCGTGCCATTGGCCTCTGCGCTCCTCGGAGTCGACTTAGTTTTGCTTGAGTTGCAACATGTTGCAACATCGCACCCTGCGCAAATTCGTTGGACGTCAACCGGTCGCAGTGCAGACTCTTCGAACCGCTGCTGCCGGACACAGGACAGGGTCGCGCAGTCAACACTGCAGCTGGCACTGCACAAAAAACGGTGTTCCCGATTATGAAATTGGAGCGGACAAAACTGCATATGTCTTGACGTGAGATGGCTGGTGCTGTGCCCGGAACTTCGGAGTAAGAGGTTGGACTGGGCCAGGGTTCCCTGAGGATGGTTTGGTTGAATTGCTGCTATCCGGTGGAAACGCAGAAATCGCCGGCGAGACTGCCGGGCACTGCATTCACACAAAAACTTACCTGACTATGCTGGCTCATAAAGAGTTCCTGGGAGAAATGCGCTTCAAGCAGGCATTTGTATGCTTGCAACTCGGCCTTGAACTCATAGCCTGCCCCTTACCATAGCCTAGCCTATCCCACCTACCCTACTTACCCTACCTACCCGAACTACCCTAACTACCCTATCTACCCTACCGACCAACCTTGCCCTATCCACCCTACCCCGCCATACCCACCTGCCACACTGCCTGCCAGCCTGCCTGCCTGCTACCTCCCTGCCGACCTCTGCACCTACCTCAGGCATGAACACATACATGCATACATACGTCCGTAAACACACACACACACATGCACGAACACGTAGCTACATGCATGCATGCATGCATGCATGCATGCATGCATGCACGCATACATACATACACACAGAAAACATGCAAACGGTAGTTGGTATATTCGAGGTGTCGCCTTCAAGTTGCCGTGTGTGTGTGTGTGTGTGTGTGTGTGTGTGTGTGTGTGTGTGTGTGTTTGTTTTCGTTCACAGCCTGCTACGTTTACTGTATACTCGTACTGTACGTACTCTGCGCAAAGTGCACAGTATGCACAGTGGCTCTTGAGTCGGGAGCTTCATTCGGGAGGTTTGCATCTGCAACAGTAAGTATGCTCTTAGTGTGAGCTTTATGTACGCCTATATTTTCCTTTCATTCCTGAACCTGTTACCTGCCTCAGGCGCTACTTGTTCGGTGTGAAGCAGCATCATACCTGCAATGGCACCAGTTATCACTTTACCAAGAAGAGAATCTCGCTCCGTCCCTGTTTTCTACAGCAAAGAGGCAAAGAGAATTCCCCGTCATCACTGCATCAAAACAACGGTTTCCCCAGTCTTTCCTACAAGCTATGCCAATGGAAATCGAGTGCCGAGGGAATCAGGACTCTAGTAACTCTAGTGACAGGAAATACGACTGTGCCTATGTATATGTAACACTCAAGCCCGGAAACAAACAACTGTCAAGACCACAAAGTAGAGAAGCAGACAAGGCCGTAGAAGCAGTCTCAATTTCGGACGTGCAAGGCAGGAGCGAAGGCTCAAAAAGCATATCCTTGGACTGGCAGCGCAAGAGCGCATGACGTGGAGACACGGAAAACACAGCAAGCACACGAGTGGAGAAGCGCAATGTAGCCAACATAAAATGAAGAGGAGCTCGGACAAGGACAGCAGGGTCAGAGCAGAAAAGAGCCAAGAATGAAAGCATGCAAGCGCAAACGCAGAAACAACAAAATTCAAACGAATGATATAAAAGGCAAGAGTTGGCGGATTGCAAATGGGTCATGTAGTGCGGAGTGCTACGGTCTTAAACATCGTGGACACAAGGCCCACTCTGGATGTGCGGATGAAACTGGTCGTGGGCACTGGACCGCACGCTGCCGCATGCGGAATGTACTCGGACGGTTGCCGAAACAAGAAACAAAGTCACGCAGCCACTGGTGGCCCCGTGGATTTTGCACGCCAAATCGTGCAGTTCTCCCGCGAATACCAGCATTATTCGTGGTAAATGAATTCTACAAATGCGACTTTTTTCCTGCTTTGTAGGCACGAGCAAACTGAGGTAGCAGCAACAGTGACACGCTTGCCAGTGTTTTCATGGGTTGGGAGGTGTATGGGTTGGACGATGCTTGTTGCAATTCGTGCATCTCTTGAAAAGTTGTCTTTGGGGTTTATGCAAGAGAAATAGCAGTAGTAGAAGCAGAAGTATAGTCGTAGTACTAGTAGTAGTAGT
>CAJNDV010032472.1:0-11935 GCA_905221635.1 Symbiodinium sp. CCMP2456 | reverse complement strand
AGCAGCAGGAGGGGGAGGAGTAGTAGCTGCTGGGCCAGCAGCAACAGCAGTGGCAGTGGGACAGCGGCACAAGGCTTAGGGCTTGACATTGCGTCAGGCAGGAGACGAACTTTAGGCTTTGCTTTTGTTTTTGGAAGGCGGTTGCAGGTTTGAGGGTCAAACCTTTTGGGTTGTACTGTCAGCGGGCTAAGGGTTTTGGACACCGTGACTCGTTTTGCACTCGCTGCTTTTGGGCTCAGGCATCTTGGGTAGCGTGTGCAAAGCCCATCTCGAGAGATGCGTAATGGGCGTAATGATCCTTGATGAAGCCAACAATGTGTATCAGCAAGCCCCCACCTGAAAAGCCTGAAAACTTGCATTTGGGATCGGGGCATGGGGCCGCGAGAGGTTGCGCAAGCAGAAACAACGGCCTGCAAGCCTCGTGTTTGGATGAAAAAAGTAGACTGCTTGCAATTTTGCAACTTCCATGATTGGACGAGTCTTCTCGTAATTGCGAACAACTCTTGGCATGCCTTCTTGTTGAACAGGTATTTGGAGGAGGTTCGGGAGGAATGCTGTGCAATTGCTTGAGATCCAGTTAATGTGAAACATCTGTTCTGACATCACGGCTTTGCTGTGTTTAGCTTGCCGAACTTATCTGGCGTCAGGGTGGCAGCCTGTGCACTGTAGCAGTAGCATCCTTTGTACTGCAAGCTGCGTGCCCTTTTTTCAAGACGTTTGCCCTCTGTCGGTGAATGACAGTCTTTGGGCAAACAAAATCTTTTGTAGAATGGGCATCGGCGTTACAGCAGAGAGCTGAGATCCCTGCGCCGCGCCAGGCTTCCAATTGCTGTCTGCACACGGAGCTACCTGCCATAGAGTGAGGCTCTTTGGACCTACAAGCGGGCAGAACTATGAACACCCAGCCGCCGCCTCCTCCTCTTCTGAGAAACCGGCATTGGGTTTCACCTGGCTGTCTGGACTGCGGGAAGATCACACATGCATGCTTCAGGCCTTGCCGCACTGCGCCCACAAGGCGTCTCTGTACACGTGCATCACCTGCCGCTGAAGATGCTGAAGCTCAGGGCACAGGGAGGAACCGATCTGCGGGGAGCGGAGGCCTCCATGCCTTTTCCTTTCAACCTCACAGACGGGCGCAACCCTCGACCCTGGCTGCTCCCAAGCCGCTGTCTGAGGACCCCGCTTCTCCATCTGTGTTTGGTTCACCACCATTCGCCCAACAGCGATAGGATACGGGTTGCCATCAATCTTGATGCACCGTGGCCTGGGAGAAGCCCAAAGTCACACAGAATGCTTTGTCTGAAAGATGCGCACACACTGATGGATTTCGGCAAGGGAAGAGGTCAGGAAAAACAAAGAAGGGTGGGGTTGGGTCTGTTGTGAACTGTCGTGAATGTGCATGCAACGGCCTGCTGTAAACACCACAAGGGCCTGTCCTGGTTTTGTCTAATCTTGGCACCACAGGGGGCTGCCTAGCAGGTACAAGAGGATGATCAGTCCTCTCTTCCCATGTCACTGGTAGCTCCGTTGGACACAGTCCCAGTGACATGCTGTGTCCCCTGCTGATGTGCTTTTGCAAAGACATGCATGGCACAAAAATGCATGCAGTGGCAAAGGAGTGACCCTCTGGTCCCATGTGCTAAGGAAGTTCACACACACACACACACGCACGCGCGCGCCAAGCTGAGGCTCTTTCTGGCCCTTCGTCACAGTTCCGAAACCAGCGACGCCATTTGCAGGCACCTGAGATGGGCCGGCACAGAGGGCTGCACAAACCGAACTTTCCTTTCACCGCGTCGCAGCATCTGGTCCCGTTCGGTGGACTTCCAGAGCCACTCAGCTTGGCACCAGAACGCCGGGCAGCATCAGGTCAGCACCGTTCAACACGAATTTCGACCTGGACGTGCAGACGGTCGTGCCGACGACATCCAAACTCACGAAGAACGCGAGTGGCACGTACAGAGTTTCGGATATTTCGAATCTTAGAGCTCTGCACAGGTGGATGAATAGTCAGCTCCTGCATGATGTGCCTGCCGTCAAAGTCGAAGACAACAAAGAGAGACAGATTCAAGCTGGGAGCACGGGAATTGCCAGAGCGTGTGCAGCGTCGGGTAGAACCTGAGGGCCAAGGCCGTGCGAGCGGATGCGATCGCACGCAAAGTCTTGTAAAACAAAAGCGCTTCTTAGGGCCAGGCTCACCTCGACCCTCCGCATCAAAGAAGGCCGGAGCTGCGTCGCCGCAGGAATACAGCAAGCAGCGGTTGTCCAGCTTCACAACCTTGGCCCATTGGCCGTGCCAGATACTGGCGGGAAAGAGAACCTTCTTGAGTCTCGTGGCCTTGGCTTGACCCTCCGGCAAGATCTCATCCAGCATCTTCTCATCGAGGCTGGGGAAGAGCTCGGTGAGCTGCCCTGAAAAGCAAAACAGGGCGGCGAAGCCGCCTGGCCCAGGCCTCTTTTTGTCTTTGTCTTTGCGCTGGCCCGGCCTTTTAAAGCTTTCAGATCCTCGAGTGTCTCTCGCAGTCCACAAGAACGCGAAGCAGTACGTGGCATACAGTGGGGCGCAGCATGTCATGGCGGCACACTTTACATTTCAAGAACGCGAGCTGCCGGCTCCTTCTTGGATAAAAGATTCTGCCCTTGTGCCACATACCTTGGCCACTACGGGTATGGGATGACATCACACTCTCGCGACTCTGCTCCTGAGGATTTGACCCTTTCTTGAACATGTCGTGCTGGTGGTGCTGCCAGCTGCCCTGCTCTACCTGAGCTATAGCTCGCGAATCGGAGAGGGCGTGAGGGATGTGAGGGGCCCTCTCGTTGTGGCCTGAGCTCAGGCTGCTTCAAAAACGCCATTGCTGGGATGCTGGGGACACGAAAGCTTGAGCAAAACAGTGCAACATGGTTTGTTTCGCTGGTTATCTCGGTTGCATCAAGGATGTCGACGGCACATGGTGTCTCACGGTACCACGCGTTTCGCCACAAGCGCGGCGACCGACTAGTGGTCCTAGATCCTAAGCAACCACCCGAACTTCCACAGCTCGTTCTGCGGTATTCAGGTCTCACAGCTTCCGCGGAGTTGAACCTTGGTCCATCGTGAGGGCGTTGTGAAAATTGGAAGACAATAATTTTTCAATCGAGGGGCTCAGCGTAACATTCAGCGTCAACTTGTCCACAATCGCATTCCCATCTACATCCCTCCGGGCCCTGCGCAAGGAACCCTGTCAGAGTTGATACATCGGCTATGGGCTCTAGTCTTGAATGCTCTCGAACCTCTGCAGGCCCAAAGCCACGATGTCGCCGGGGACCTGACTGAAAAGCGGTCGAGACAGTATCTCCGGGCCGGTCACGCAAAGGCCAAGGCCCTCTTGTCCAACAGCCGGAAGACATCAGCACCAGTGCGAATAGTCTTCGCGTCCATAGATGTAATCACATCGCCGATGGTTCCGTTCAGCATCGGACGAACTCCTACAGGACTGCAGGAGGTTTCGGTGGTGCGGCTCGCACGGAAGTGGACGGCGAGTGTTGCTGTCGCTCCTGCCGCTTCCGCGGGGCTATTTCGCACGATCCCATACACGATAACACCAGGAATTTGCAGTGCATCCGCGATCGGGTCCGGGGCGAAGGTGATTCCAAGGAACCCACGGGAGACGAATCCCTGCTTCAGGATCAGCTCCACGTTGCGCTTCACTGTGTCCACCTAACGAAGGTAGGTCGGAGTGAAGGGGAGGAGCGCACATAACACCGTTGCATGTCGTGGCATCCATGACCAAGCTGCTGGGATCGCCAGGCCAACCCCGGCGGAGGTGCCGCTAGCTGTCAAAATGGCGGTGTTCACGCCGATGACGCGGCCGCCGGCGTCCAACAAGGGACCACCGGAGTTGCCCTCAGAATCGCACAGCATCTCGGAGCGAATCGTGCAGCAAATCACAGCTTAATGGAGATCGAATGCGCATCAGCATGTTAATGCTTTGGGCCCGTGCCGGATTGATGGATGCATCTGTCTGAATGCAACCCTGGATCGGCCTCACACTGCCGCGCAGCGCTTCAAGTGAAGTGATTCAACTCTTTGCTGCTCCTTTCTGATATCTCCCGAAGGTTTTACGAATTTGGTGGTCGGGATGGCCTGATGTGCCCTAAACCCTAAACCCTTCACCAGGCAGCCGGCCTCTCGCCGATGTCAAGAGTCCTGGACTTCCCAGAGATGATGCCGCGGCTCCTCGGCCATACCGAAGATGACACTCACACCCACAAGATAAATTCCAGTTCTGGCGAGAATCATGCTATGATCCAGGCCAAAAGGGTTCCCAATTGCAAAGACGGTCTGGCCCACTTCGAGCGACGAAGATTCCCCTGTGGGGAGCGGATGCATACCGACGGTCATCGTTCCCGTCGTGGGAGGAACGATCTTGATGACGGCGGTGTCCGTGAAGGGGTCGGAACCAACGAGCTCGCCCTTCAAGATCTCCCGCTTTGGCATCTCGGTTTCATCCTTGCTCACAGGGTCGATGAAAACGATCTGCAGTTCACCAGGCGCCAGATCGCGCACAACATGATAGTTCCTCGGATCCGCTTTCCCATGCCGCATCGTGCATAGCCGTGCATAGCAGTCACAGCCAGGCAGCGTCACAACATGCGAAGTATCCCAAACCTGAAGCTGGCGTGCCAATGCAAAACATTATTATACCGTCTCAAATGCAGCAACTTCTGAAAAGTCGCAGGCAGGGCACAAAACCACTGCCGAGAGAAGGCGGCAATCCATCTTCGGCCCCGCCGCTCCGGCGTCTCTCTCCCTGCCGGTAGCCCCGGGCCACGGCGACGACGCCAGGTGTAGCTTGACGAAAGACCTCCACGCCCAGAATTCGAACATGCTGTGGGTGTGTTCCAGGTGGGGGCGGGGGCGCCTGTGCAGCGGCCTTCTCCTCGCCATTGCGAGCAAAAGCTCGCGCAGGCTCACAGCCGGACACGGCCTCGGTGGAGCGGACCGGTCGACGCCTTCGACTCCCTTCGACATCCTCCGACTGAGAAGCAGACGCTCAAGAGTCCGAGCCTCCGCACCACCTCTCGACGGCCCGAGCTGGCCCTGAACACGGCTCTTCGGCTGCTGTGTCACTTGCGTCCCTTCGCGAAAAATGTTCACACTAGCCCCTAGTATGCTCGCTGTAGCCAAACTCACAACCCCTTTGCCCATCCACAAGTCTCGACTCCATGCGGTCCAATTTACTCGTATGGCTGGCACGTTAAGGAACAAACACTCGAAACCATCAAAAGCCCTTGCCAGGCTGCGTGTCGCTGCCAACACTCTATGCAAATTCGCCACGGCTCCGGCCGAAGCGGTCAGAGGTTCGTACGCGGATTCCTGTTTCCCCACCTCCCACCCCAGTGACCGAAGCCCACACCCCCGCCCTCTCCCCCCACCGTAAAATTGGATTTCGGGTTGGCAAGCCCGACGTCAAGAGATTCTGCGGCAAGACTCAGCTTGCCGGGAGCACCCCCCCGCTGGGTTGCAAGACAGGCTTCAAAGAAGTCAAAGAAGACCGTCAAATGATTTGAGGCAAGGTATCGAGTGACATATGTACGTATGCCACAGGAGTTAGACAAGCATGGGTACTACATCAAGTTCTGTCTCGGCGAACCGAAAAGTTCTGCATAGTTCTGTGCGGTTCTTCACTCAAGAAGGGCGTTTGGCCGAGTGAATGGCTGGGGCCGACTCGGAAACTCAACAACAAGAAACCCACTTCCGCAAATCCGAAAGACCCAAAACTGTCAATCCTGAACGAAAACTCACACCCTGTATGTTGTGGAATGCCTACACATTGTGCAGCTACTTTGTATGTGCCTGCACGTAAACAATAAAAGCAGGCTGTTCCAATGACCCTCATCACTCCTAGGACTGTGGAGCCTGCTCGAATCAGGGTTCAGGGAGAAGGTCACGCTGTAGTTGACCTGCTGTGCAGCACAGCCCAAGAACTTGTAGTCTGCGTTCTCCAGCCTTCACCCAGAGAGCTGCCAAGAAGAGGCCCAAAGTGCAGCACCCCCGGCATGCTCGAAATACCATAGCAATCTGCAATCTCAAGAAGATATCTTAGAGTGGCTCATGTTTACGCTCCTGAGACTACGGCAAGAATGTGCTTTCGCTTCACTCAACCTACGATTACCAAGTTCTTTGGGACCGTTCTGCGAGGTGGTGATGTTGCTTTTATGGGCCGTAGTTGGGGGCATGGCCATCTTCAGCTCTTGCTGAAACAAGCGCGAAGAGCTGAGAACAAAGAGCACAAGGAACTTTTCATCCTTGCTCAGAGCGTGACTCCTATGACCTGTGCATCGGCTGCCGAAGCTTCATCTATGTCTGCTACCGGCGATATTTTCGTCATGCTCACACGAAACGTTCCATTCGTGATCGCCATGCAGGCACGACCGCAAAAGGCTTGGAGCTCCCGGTGACATGGTGTCACGCGTGCGCACTATCTCGTTGAAGCGATCCTTTGCCCCGTTTCGCAAGCCGTCCACTGCAACCTCCAGGTCCTTGCCCTCGGCGGTCTCGATCTCCCGGTTCCGAGTTCCGAGCCGAAGTCGGTAAAGCTCCGAGAGGTCCGACGGAATTCAATGGTCATTGCGACTCTCCTTCCTGGACTCCCTTCTACATCGCATGCCCAATGGCATATGAGAGGTCCCTTATGTACCTGGCGGAATGATCCTCCTGGCATGGCCAAGCTGCCTTAGAGTTTCCTTCAAGCTCTTGGCCAACGGCTCGAAGACCTCATGACTTCATGAAAGTTCGAGGTGCGACAGGAAATTCTCATGTCACGTCACATCTACATACTGCTTTACAGTTGCCTCGTGCTGCCGCTTTGACATGTCCACAAAAGCCAAAGAGTACCTGATTTGCAACAGTATCGCCGCTCCCAGAAAGCAGGTCGAGCTTAGGGCACGACCGGTGCAGAAAGTGCTCTGGGCACCAGCTGGCATCTTCCTGTTTTCCAGTTTGGGTTACAATTTCGAGATCGGCCACACCGGAAGCTCACAACTGAGGCAAGTAAAAGTTGCGAAGCAAACGGGGATTTCGCTCCGAACTAGTGCAGTTTCCGAATACTCCGGTTGCGAACACGATCCTACTTCTTAAACCCAACTTCCCATTAATCTTTGCACATTTGGGGCATCTGCGCCGGCTGAACCGTAACAATGTCAACTCTATTCATTCCTAGTTGCAAGATTCTGAGAAGAGTTCTAATTGACTGCTTGAGATACAATCGCCGCATCAGCTGCACAGTCTACTGACCCGGCGAATCGGGCCGAATTATGCTTCGGATGAGGAACGAAAGAGCTACTACAGGGTCGAAGGCGCTGGGTTCTTGATGGTGTTTGCAAATTATTCAGCGACGTTTAAAAAAATAACTCCCGTCACTTGCTCGCCTCACACGCAGTTACATTCGCGCACACACACACACAAATGTTCACGGAGACGAGTTCGGCTCGCCCCGGTGTCAAACCGAAGGAACCAACCCTGTGCCCAGATCCAGCCATCTTGGAGCTCAGATCCCCAAAAGCTAGAAATGCTATCACATGCTATCACTATCAATCTGCTCGAACCAGGCATGCCATTGAAACAGTATGCCACTTCCAACTATCTTCACAGCTTGACTGCCAATTGACCACAACACATGTTTGAAGACTCCAGGTGTCGGAGTCGTGGCTTCAGCACGGGCAAAACTAAGAGGCATGGTGACATAGTAGTTCAGCCGGTGAGATTTTGTCGGCGCTCTAAAATCTTCACTTTTGGGCGATCTCTGGAAATCTGGAAGGTCGTCATCTGAGCCGGACTTGTATCTGCAAGTGCAACTTGAGCTTCATTGGCATACCCAAGACATAAGCACAAGGCGAGAAGCACCCTGACCCGGATGTTGTGCACTACAACACGGCCAGCCAACGACATCGCAAGCGCTTCCAAGAATGCAAAATTCTTTTCATCATCCCCAGCCAAAGCCCAAACCCCAACGCAGTCAAATCCAAGAAGTTCACAAGAAAAGCTCCTGAAGTTTGCGCTGTCTCTAACCTCTTACCTCTCAGATCAACGTTTGCTGCTGTCAATTGATTGCTTTCCATTGAACGTTGGCTTCTTTGGGTAACCTTGGTAATTTCCAAATGCCTGGATACGAGTCCGCGCGTGTTTCTTTTACGAGATTTACCGGGCCCGCGCAAGTTTCAAAAGCCCATCCACGCTGATCTGCGCTGACATCGGCCAAATCTTCAGCAAGAACACCCGACCCCGAAGTCAAACCGACTCAAACCCACCGACACATGCGACAGTAGCCGGCGGAATACCCATCAGGAACCACTTGTGAGGCAGGCTGCCCTTCTTGCGCCTGGCCTGAAAGGTCGCATTGGGCGTATACTTCCCGTCTCTGACCGTGGGATGGCCCACGTGTGCCGTGTGCAGCCGGATCCTCGAAACTGGAAGGCTGTCTGCAGGCTACAGGCACCTTCCAACGCCCGAGTCAGCCCGAGTCAGCGTCTGGTGCATACGCCCGGTCAGAATCCGGATGTCGATCAGGCTGAAACCTCTCGCAGCGGTCCTCTCGTGCCGCGTGGCACGATCCGCCAACAATGAATGGACAAGGAATGGACACAAGGACATAGCGCCTGCGCAACTCCGTGACCTTGAGCATTGTCTTTGCAAGCCGCCCGCTTTTCCGTACATGGCTTGGCCCCCTCCTGGATGGCCATACAAACGAATGCGCCCACCGGGCGTTTCATCGAAGGCACGACGGCCTGCCATCCGGCCACCAGTGAACTCGCGCTGAAATTTCCTGTCGATCTGTGCCATGTTGCGGAACTCTGGAAGTCCTACTGATTCTACTGGCCTGTCGACCAGCACTCATCCAGCCGTGGCACAGGGCGATGTAGTCACGCCGAATTCCACCACAGGCTGCCTGCAAGTGGTGCGGACATAGGCAACCACAGAGGACAATGTCATCGTCACTTGACAGACTCGCTGAGCGCCTCGCCTGCACCTTCAAGCGATACCAGGCTTCATGCGACTTGGCCACCAGGATCCTGGGCTCGCTGGGCGCTGGGTGAGGGTGAAGCCATGCTTTGTCAAAGCTCGGGACAGGCCGGAGCTTGGCACGTCCAGGCGGTGTAGGAATCCCCGGCCTGAGAGCCGACCCCAAAAGCCGGACTCGCTGACTCGCCTGCTCGTCAAGGGCCACAGCTGCGCTCGAGGTTCGTGAAGAGCTTGCGGCATCTTGGAAACAATGCCTTCCAAGGAGAGAGCCACAGGTCTCGACTGAAAGGTGAGGTGCCGGCCTGCAGATAGGCTGAGAGTAGACCCCTCCTGAGGACTTGAAACGTGTGAAAGCTGACGGAGCTCCGGCAGGGTCCCTAAGCCGACCCTTATGCAACCTGAGGTTCAATGCTGAAGACAAGAGTCTGATGCTCGTTTGGTTCAGAATCCTCTCCGTCATCCACCTGCCGGTCTGACAGAGTCTGACAGCCTTCCATCTTCTTGGGCCTTCCCCCGCCTGCCACTCCGGAGGCTTCTGCACCACAGCGAGGTCAGCCAGAGAAAGCACCAGATGGGGCTCTCTCCTTCCTGCTCCTTCTCCTCGTCAAGGATGTGAGTTTGCAGACCGCAGCTCTCCGATGCTCTCCGCAGACATGCCTCCAGCCACAGCCACGGCGAGCGGTGCCACGGATGCCGCAGGGGTAGGGGTGCGGGCCCGGGCAGTCTGGTCGCAGGACCTCCCGAACTGCGCCAGCGAACCTGGAAGCAAAGGCCAGCCCGAAAGGCCGCAGCGCCGCAGCGCCGCAGCGCAAAGCAGTCAGAGTCACTGCCTTCCATCTCCAAGGCTCTCCATTTTGGCAACCATCCTCAAAGCTGCACACAGCCGCACAAACCATGGAAAAACCAAACGGACAGGTCACCGGCAAAGGAACCACTCCTGCCACGTGGAACTTTGTATGGAAGCCAGAAGGCGTGGTAAACAGGGCACAGCGACCAGAGAAGCGTCAATGCAGAGACCGCAGAGTCTGCATCAACACCTTCACGTCTTAGCCGATGCAAAAACTCCTGCAACGAAAGATGCCGACACTTGCGTTGTTGTGGAAATCCAAGCTCACAGCTTCAAAGCCGAGCTATCCCGATGCCTTCTGGAGATCTTCCAGCATGGTGCTCGCCCTCGCCCTTCTAAGGCTAGTCAGAGACCAGGAGAGCCTGCACTGCTTAACAGCGCCGGCTGCTGGCGCTGGGAAGCTGCGGAAGCAGGGAAAGCTGGAAAGCTGGGCCTGGCCAAGTCACTTGTCCGGAAGTTCTGGAAGCCCAACTGCTCCACGGCATTCAGGATGCGATCGACGGCCGGGTTGTCCACGGAGAGGCTTGCGAAGCTCCAGACCTCAGTTTGCACGCACCGAGCAGGTGGGCAGCACCTGCTCCGTCCGACTGAGGTACCAGTACTGAAAGCTCCTCGGACCGCAGTGCGAGAGGCTGCCTGGCCTGGCAGACTCTTCTCAGAACCCGCGTCATGCGGCTACCAGTCTTTGCGGACTCCGGCTCGGGCTTCCTGTGCACAACTCGATAACACTAGCTCCGCGATGAGCCAGCAGAGGCTGCGCTCAAGATCGCAGGGTTCCGAAAGCTGGAGGACTCAGTGAGAGCTTTGCACTTTGGGACAACACTACTTGCTAGCCCCGAAGGGCCGAAAAGCTCTACATCTCTCCCGGATCTCAGGCAATGATTATCCGCAACGGTAATGATTCCTTTCAAAAAGAAACCCCCCCAGAACCCACACATCTGCATGCTGCGGCCTGCTCCACCAGCCGGGAAATCTCCTGGCTCCTGGCACCGACAACTCCCATCCACCGCGCGGCTAGAAGCTGGTCAGACGTAGATGACAACTATACCTTTTTTCCTGGGGAATGTTCTGCGAACTCAGACTTGCAGACATGCTGGTCACAGTCAGCACACGTGGGCTTCAGCTGGCCACTGAGACCTACTACGGCATTACTATGGCCGAATTCAGCATAGAGCAACGTCCGCATTTGCGACATTGCATAGACCCCTAAACCCCCATCACCAAGGCCTGCACATGTCAGGTTATCTGCTTGGTGAAGAAATGAATGCGACTTCGCCTTCAAGGCACAGGCCGCCCGCCAATTGCCACAATGTCAATGACGACAACATATCAGGAACCATTTTGCAGCGTCCACCATGTCGTGCTAATAGGATTGCCGGCAGCCAGTTGTGAACTGCAGCAGGAAACAATCTCTCCGTAATCAGCAACACTAGCGAGCACCAGACTTCCAAGTAGGTCGATTTGACTGACTCCTTACTCGCACTCAGCCCAATAGGGTTTATACGAGAGGAACTGAAGCATGAGGCGTGCAAAGTGCAAAGTGCTAAGCTTTGAACTCCAAGGCGCTGAATGAAGCGCAAAGTTGGCGAAACTACTCATCCAAGCTGCCCGCTCCCAGCAGAGGATGAAAGCTGCCAGAGCGGCACTCGACCAAGCGGTACACAGGAGGGCAACCGCCACAATCGCAACCTCAGTCGGAGCGTGCACCACGGTACCACACAAGCTTGTTGCAAACATTTTCCATTTCATTTGTTCGACAAGACAACTCAGGGAAGCACTGAGCGGGAGCAGCCTGAAGGGAGCCATACGCCGCCAATGGCAAGACATCCCGACGCCAGGACACCAGAGAAAGCACCTACACCAGAAGGCTCCATCTCTTCGCATGGGCGCTGGGAGGAGCCGCGACTCGAGCCAACGTGCTCTGTACGCAACGAGCCAGCACGCCACTCAGCCTCCGCTACGATGTGTCATTCTTTAGCTTTGCTGCTCTTTGCAGCGCGGCCTGGGCCTCGCACCGGGCTGCGCCAACCTGAACACGGCCAAAACCGCGTTGGTCGCATGTTCAGTCGTTGCCGGTTCCATGT
>CAJNDV010032471.1:16302-32495 GCA_905221635.1 Symbiodinium sp. CCMP2456 | reverse complement strand
GCCTTGCTCTGTGGTGGTCGTTGCGCTGCAGTTGGGCGCCGTGTTGCCCGGAGCAGGCCTCAGTTGGATTCCGGGCTCCGAAACGGTTAAGGTTTAGGGTTTAGGGTTTAGGGTTTAGGGTTTAGGGTTTAGGGTAAGAAAGGGTTGTAGGTTTAGGGGTTTAGGGGTTTAGGGGTTTCGGGGTTTCGGGCTCCGAAGAGAAAGGGTTGCCCTAAGGGTCCAAGTACCCAAATAGTAGGGTTTCAAGGTCCAAAAGCCATTCAGGGTATGGAACTTGGGACCTAAAACCTTACTATTTGGGTCCTCGGAGCCTCTGGATTGTAGGTGTAGGGATAACAGCACAAAGAATTAGGGTTTAGGCTTTAGGGCTTTACGGTTTTGGTGTTTAGGGTTTAGTTAGGGGTCAGGGATAGAAGGGCTTAGGTCTCATAGGGTCTAGGATTCTGGGAATTCGGGTTTAGGATAGCGTAATACTTCTGGCTTCAGGAAGGGCTGTATGTTTCCTGTGCTTGTGTAAACCACTGTAAAGGGTATTAAACCCATAAACTCCACAAATCCTTCAATTTACTCTGAACCCCCGCACATGAACACAGTAACCCTAAACCCTAAACCCTCAGATTTTGCGGTGTTCGGTTTCCCAGGAGGAGCCCGTATAAATCTGGAGTAGGGTTTTTGGGGCTATACATACTGGACCATACTGTTGATGATATAAATCCTGCATTGCGTTAAGGACCCTAAAGTATGGGAATTATGGTAAAATTCCTTTCTATGGGTAGTGCAGGATTTATATCATCAACCGTAGTTCTAATAGTATATAGGGAGTTGCAAGGCGATACTGGTAGCAATTGTTCTGGCATGTTCTGGACAATATTGAAAGCCTCACCCCAAAAATCCAAACCCCTGAACCCGGAACACCTCGCCAAACCCCTCTAAACCACACCTAAGCCCTGAACCCTAAACCCTAAACCTAAACCTGGACCCTGAACCCCAAACTCTAAACCCTAAACCCTAACACCTAAGGCCCAAAAAACAGACCACAAGACCTTGACCCTTCAGTGCCGGGGTACGGTACACAGGTGATGCCATCGACATCGCAGAGACCTCCCCAGAACTGCCCCCGACAGATCCACCAAATGGGAACCTCCGAAAAAGGTATTGTAGAAGCCTAAGGGGGTTTAGGGTGCGACAGAACAACACCAAAAATGAGGGTTCAGGGTTTAGGGTTTCAGGGTTTAGGGGTTAAGGATATTCAGGAGCCCGAAATACACTCATCAAATCCCTGATATGAGCCTTACGGTTACATGGTCCATGACATGGCCGACTGCAGTGTTTATTGGCGGCCAGAGCCTCTTGCTGTTGTTGGTCGTCCGGAAGTCGTGAGGAATTCGAGCTTAAGATCAAAATGAGGAATAATGGAAGGGCCTTAATAATTACCTATACTACTTTGAGGGTTCCTTCTTATACTTATTGTATCATGTATCACCGAACCCTGGTCGAATTATTAAAAAGCCCCTACGTTACCGTACCTGCCGATTTGTAGGGTTTGCGACGACCGGCAGGGCTTTCGAATTGTCAGGTTCAGGCGTTGAACATCAAGCAATGTAGGGGCCTTCATAATTAGAATAGGGTTTTGGGGTATATTATGCTGCAAATATAACAAGGAAGCCTATAAAAATAAAAAGGAAGCCCCAAAAATAGTATAGGCATTTATCAAGGCCCCTACAGTAGGCTCAGGTTTCCGAGCCGCGGGGTCCGGTTGCGGGATTTCAGGGCTTTCCGGGTTCGCGCTTGCAATATAGGGACCTAGATAATTACCTTTACTACTTTAGGGGATTCCTTAATATGATTATGGTATATTGGGCCCCAAAGCCCTATTCTAGTTGTTACGGCCCCTATATTAGTGCTTTGGGACTGGAAATTGGATCCCTGCATCGGTTCGTGTCTACAGATTCACGTTTAGGCTTGATACACGATGCTTTATCTCAAGCTTCTAGGGTTTAGGGTTAACCCTAAACCCTAAACCCTAAACCGTTCAGGGGAACCCGGTGCCTCCAGTTGCATTGTCCCCGAAAGCGCAGGCCTGCGGATGCTTCAAAGGAGTTGACGTAGATGTGTTGCTTTGGGCCGTGGAGAGGGTGAAACCAGCAATCCGAAATTTAAACACGAAAACCCCTAAATCCCAAAACCGCAAACCTGAGGCCCACTCGAGAATGTGTTGATTTGGCTGTTTAGCGCTCAGGGGTGTCGCGGACTGTAGGGGTTCGAGTGTCATAACTGAAGTACCAGAAAAATCAGTAATGGTATGCCGGTGTTCACTTTATCACCCCTTTCTAACTTATTTATGGGGGCCCGCCTCTAACTAACCATCAAACCCTCTGCATGACCCGCTTACCACCAAATCCTAAAACCTAAACCCCTAAACCCCTAAACCCCTAAACCCCTAAACCCTGAACCCTAAACCCTAAGGCTTCAAGGAACCCTAAAAGCCCCGTTAAGCCGCCCGTGTATACTCTAACCTTCACTGCTTCGGACCCCGGAAGCGTGGCTTAAGGGGTTTGGGGCTCACAGAGAGCTTCGATTCACGTGGGCTTCAGGTTTCTTGGGGCTTTCAGGGTGTAGGGTTTCGGGTTGTGGGAAGTTTAACTATAGTTCTATGCCGGAATCTGGTCCTCAAAACCATTAGGCGGATAGTGGCGATAGGCTGCTGAGAAGACTAGAAGTGTATAGATGGAGCCTCTTGATACTGAACATTCATTAGTGTGCTTCAAAGCAGGGTCTTCAGCGTTGCCATATCACAGTCGTGGCTGTTGCTTTCGGAACAACAGAGGACAGTGACGACAGTGATGCGAGAAAACATCACCATCAACAATCAGCGCACACTCACTCTCGTCATCATCTCCCTCACAGGCACAGCAACCCTCCTGGGAAATAAGCGGACAAAAAACTGTTAGAAGGAAGCCGAACTGCTAAAAGACAAACCCAATGCCCCCTAATCCTAAACCCTTCGTTAAAGGGTTGAGACTCTGATGTCCACCCTGACTGAGGCCCCAGTACATGTTGTATAAGTTTTAAGTGTGTATGGTTGCACACATACATACATACATACATACATACATACATACATACATACATGCATACATACATACATAAATACATACATACATACATACATACATACATACATCCATATATACATGCATCTACATTTTTATGTATATCTATATATGTATACATATACATGCTCATGTGATATGCGTGTCTGCATGTATGTATATATATATATATACATATGCAAGATGCAACCTCTTACAAATTCAAAACCATACATTATAATCTGCCTGTTTGGTATCTCACATATTATAGGTGGTACATCAATAGTGAGGCCTCGCCGCAGGGGCACGGCGGGCAGCCAAACTGGAGCGGGCAGGACTCCATGACCTCGGTGTGAGCTGTTGATTCATTTTGGGGTTTAGGGTTTCAGGTTTAGGGGTTTAGGGTTTAGGGTTTAGGGTTTGGGGTTTAGGGTTTAGGGTTTAGGGTCGAAGGGGGATCCAAGAATCAGTGTCCTGGAAGGATACTAATTATAGGGATTGGGGGTCTAGGGTTTAGGTTTAGGGTGCGGGGCTTTGCATTTCGGGGTCAAGGGGTTTGGGATTTAGGGCGCAGGGCTTTGACGTTTTTTGTTTAGGGGGTTTTAGGGTTTGGGGTTGAGGGCTCAAGTTACTCAGGTTGTAGGGCTTCAGCGCTTCTAGGCTTTCAGCGTCAACATGCGAGGCTTATGGAAGAACACACAGACAGTCAGACACGCAAACCACAAACGACCAATCAATGAAAGAATGAACAAATCGACAAGCAGACGGACAAAGAAATCATGAAAGGACAAGACAACACAGAGAGCAATTCCCAAACAACAAGCAAGGGCGCAAGCAAAAGTGCAAACATCGCAGAACAAGCAACAACCCTATATAGCTGGACACTATAAACTCTTAAGGCCGTAGGATTGTAGGATTGGGTTTAGGGTTACAAACCCAAAGCCCTACGCCCAAAAAGTCTTAGCGTAGAGAACTGGCTCTTGGCTTTCGGTTCGTCGGGTTGAGGATATGATATACGGGAGTTTCCGAAAATAAGGGTACCTTATTTTGGGGTCCTTATAATGAGGATCCTACTATTTAGGGTACTATATTAGGGTCCCCTATTTTCGGAAACCCCCATACGATCTGAGATTTTAGGGTCGAACGAAAAGTTTTATAACATAAAATTAAGGATTGGAGTTTAGGGGTTTAGGGTTTGCAACGGTTTAGGGCTTAGGGTTTAGGTAGGTTAGGGTTTGCTAGAAAGGAAGGAAAGATGACTCCGAAGGAACACCCAGATGAAATATTGAGCGTAGGGCCATCATCTGGTCGCCGCACGCCGTGTACATCCGCTCACACTCCGCCCTTGCATTCGATGCGCGGTTCAGGGTTAGGGAGCAATGCTTTGGGATACAATATGCCGTAGTTTGATTAAGGAGCCCGAAGGCATCATAGCAGTATTGTTCCGATCCCGACATGACTCACTTCCAGTCATCTCGATCTCATGAGAGAACCTGTGAACGCTAAACCTTAAAACCCTAAAGCCCTAAACCCTAAAACCCAGAAGCCCTAAACGCTCACCCAAAACCCAAAACACAAGACACTCAACCCTTTAAACGGGGCTAGGGCTTCGGGGTAAGGGTTCCGGGTTTGGAGTTTTGGGGCTTGGTCGAAGCTGCAGACTTGAAGCTTAAAGTTCTTTAGGGCTTTAGCTTTAGGGTTTAGGATTTCGGGTTTAGGGTGTAGGGTGTAGGGTTTAGGGTTTAGGATTAGCCCAGAAAGTGAATAATATGGTGCATATTGACCTAGTGATCTACCTGTCGATCTGTCTGTCCATCTATCTATCTATCTATCTATCTATCTATCTAACAATCTATCTAACAATCTATCTATAAGAGTCTGCATACTTGGCCATCCATCACGCTAGCTGTCGATCTATCGATCTGGCTATCTATCTACCTATCTATCTACCAAACTACCTACACCTGTATCTAGCTATCTGCCGATCTAACCACCTATCTACTTATCTAGTGTTGGGTTTCGGGTTTAGGGTTCTCAATGAGTTCTCAACTTAGGGTTTTTCTCGCCGGGTATCCTAGCCCCTAAGCCCTAAACCCTAAACCCTAAACCCTAAACATTCAAGCCGAAGCAGTAGACCTTCAACCTACACTCAATCTGTAAGCCCCTATCCCGTCGTCTGAGGAGAGGTCGCTCTTTTCCCGTTTGGGTTTAGGGTTTAGGGTTTAGGGTTTAGGGTTTAGGGTTTAGGGTTTAGGGTTTAGGGTTCAGCCAAGCTGCACATTGCTGTCGTCGATGCCTTGGGATTTCGGGCTTAGGGTCTAGGCCGAGGGTTCAAGGTTTGAGGGCTCTTTGATCGGCCGGGGGATAAAGAACTCATAGCCGGCCCTGCTGAGAAGTGTCCTAAAGAACTCTTAAACCCCAAAATCGCACAGAAATCTCATTTGTGAGAAACCCCTAATTAAACCCTGCAAACCCTCGACTCTGTGGAAGCCTTGCAGAAGGTTTGTATTTAATGAAAAAATAATCCTGCTTGATCTGATAACCCTAAACCCTAAACCCTAAACCCTAAACCCTAAACCCAAAACCCTAAACCCTAAACCCTAAACCGCGATCTGCGCATGACCCTTCAGGGATGAGCTGGCTTCTCAAGAACGACAAAAGGTGGCTTTAGGGTTTAGGGGTTAAGGGTTTAGGGTTTATGGGTTTAGGGTTAAGGGTTTAGGGTTTATGGGTTAAGGGTTTAGGGTTTAGGGGTTAAGGGTTTAGGGTTTAGGGCTACTGAGCAAAATCTGCAGTAGAGGTGCTTCGGAGCTTCCCGGTATAGGGTGTTAGGCTTCGGGTTTTGGGTTTGGGGGCTGTGGGGTTTACTGTGGGGTTGGGGATGTATGTTTCGAACTACGGGGCTCTGTTTCTGGATTAAGGTTTAGGGTTTAGGGTTTAGGGTTTAGAGTTTAGGGTTTAGGGTTTAAGTCCCTAGCCGCTCTGCACAAGCCAACGCCCTCAACCCCGTGGCAGGCCTGAATAGGCTCAGGGTGTCCCTGTGAGGGCTCTATAGGTCCTATCCTATTCAAGGGCTCTCCCGTGCTTGCTTTAAAATGCTTACAGGTTAAGATTCAGGTGCTAGGGTTCAGAATTCCCAAGCCGCCAGAACTGTCCTCGTTGTGTTTTGGCAGGGTGCTTTACAGAACCCTGCGCCTACCTCTTCCCCACGATTCCGCCCAGGCACCCTAAACCCATAAAGCCCTAAACCCCGAAAGCCCGAAACCCCGAAAGCCCGAAACCTCAAAATTTTCCGCCCAGGCACAGGCTAGGCTCACATTGCAGGCCGAGGCCATGTCAGCCGCTACGGAAGGCAGGAAGCCTCCACACCCCCCTTTAGGGCTTAAGGGGTTTAGGGTTTAGGGTTTAGTTGAGGCCACACAGGCAGTTTATAGACGAGGCCTCACCGGTTAGAATAGGGCTCTTAGGGTATGTTTTGCGATTTTAGGGCATCATAATGCGCCGGTCCGAGAGTTCGTCGCACTCTGTCTTGTTCACTTAGACCAAACCTGTCCAAGACCCCTTTCCTCCCTAGACTCCTCCACAAGTCCTCCGCCCGGAACAACTGTTATAGTACTATTATTTCATTCCGGGATGATATTCCTCCGCTAGCCAGGCTCGGGTATTCCTCACTCCCTGTACTCCGCGTACTCTGTTTAGTATCTCTCGCGGATGCAACGAAACTTTACGTATTACTCGGCATGTAGGGGCCATAACGAAATACTGTTAGTTGTATAGTGACAAAAAGATATACCCCAAAACTCTGTTCTAGTTATGTTCCGGAATATAGGATAGGGGGATACTGTCGGGAATTACTCGGCCCATAGATCAAGCCCTTTGATCTCCGTACGTAAGACCTTCATCTTTGAGCTCTAAGCTGCACGAAACATGTAAAAACACATGAACTTGGGTAGATTTCTAGATTAGGGTCGCTTTTGGGGTATTCTTTATAAGGGTGCCGTACTATGTCGGGGACCCAAAAAGGAACCCTAATTTAGAAAACGACCCACCTTCAAAACAAAGCCATCCTCAAGAACCTAAACGACCCTCATGAAAAGTCATTGAGACATCCAGCCACGCCTTTACCTTTCATTTCCAGACTCCAAAGCACCATAAGACCCATCAGCGCTCCACAAACAACAGCCTATGAAACCCTCGAAAGTCAAAGCTCGATAAACTGCCCTCTCACATCAAGCCCCGTTACAGCCTGCACGAAACCAAGCAAAAGGCTCCAACCACAAACCCTGAAACCTTCAAATCAAATCCTAAAACCCGAAACCTGAAACCCTAAAACTCCAGATCTGAGGGCTTAGGGAACCCCTAAACCCTAAACCCTAACCTACCCCCCAAACCTCCGATGAGCGCCAGCAGCACCCGAGAGTACGCCATGCCTGGCGGGTAGCGGGGGAGGGCCGGAATTCAGGCCTCGGGTTTTTGGGTTTGGGGTCTAGGGTTTTAGGGTTTAGGGTTTAGGGTTTCGGGCTTTAGGGTTTAGGGTTTCGGGTTTAGGGTTTCGGGTTTTAGGGCTTCGGGCTTTTAGGGTTTGGGCTTGGGGCTTTGATACTCGTTCCTAGAAGTGGTCCTTCAAGCCTCTTTTCAGGGTTTTTCATCAAGGCTCTATGGATCTATGAAGGTTTTAAGGTTTACGGAGTTTACGGTCGAGGATTCAAGGGCAAGGCTTTGGATTAAGTTGTTAAGGCTTAGGGTCTGAAGAGTAGCTACTGTGGGGCATGGGATTTGGGGTTTCGGCTTAGGGTTTAGGGCTTTGGACCAACTTGTCTGCGCTACCTAACTTACTGCCAGCAAAAGAAAAACCGTGCAACACCTCCCACCACCGCCCTGCAAATAAAAACACCCATCAACGCTCAAACCCTGAACTGAACCCTAAAACCCTGAAGCCCTAAACCCCAAAAGCTCTAAAGCCCCAAAACCTAAACCATAAAAATAATCCCGAGAACACTAAGCCCGAAACCCTGAACCCTAAGCCCTAAACCCTAAACCCTGAACCCTAAGCCCGTAGACCCGAAACCCTAAACCCTAAAACCTAAACTCCTAGACCCCTAGACCCCTAGACCCTAAACCCTAAGCCCTAAACTCTAAACCCTAAACCCTAACCCCTAAAACCCTAAAACCCTAAGCCCGAAAACCTAAACCCTCAACCCGAAAGCCCTGAACCCTGAACAACGCGCAATCCCTGGACCCTAGACCCGCATCCCTAAACCGGCAGGGATGGCAGAAAGTGGACCTCCATACCCTAAACCCTAAACCCTAAACCCTAAACCCTAAACCCTAAGCCTAGGGTTTAGGCCTGAAGAAGTCATGACATCGAGCATCGTCGCGGTTCGGCGAGCGGGGTTTAGCATTCAGAGGGGTTTGGACTCCGGCGTTTGGGTTTCACGGCCCCAACAGTCGACAAAGACTTCGGGAGGGGGGGGGGGGGCTCTGAAGAAGTGGTCTTTCGAAAAGCCCTGAAGAGGAGCCCGATCCCTAAACCCTAAACCCTAAACCCTAAACCCTAAACCTAGGACTGCACGTCTGATATTTGGCGATCCCTGGATCCCTGGGTTCCTTTCACTCAAGCCAGGCTCCTTGGAACAAAGGTCGAGCTGAGTCTTGCATCCAACTTTGGCATTTAGGGTTTAGGGTTTAGGGTTTAGGGTTTAGGGTTTAGGTTCCAACTTTGGCATTTAGGAGGGTTTAGGATGGCCCCAAGCCTTGCGCAGAAGGCAGAAGTTCGGTTCATGATATTTAGGGTTCTCTGAGCCATGAACCTTATGTCCTAAACTAAGGCTTGTAGTTTAAGGCCTAGAGACGGCCCCGTCAAGCCCCACCAAAAAGTGTAGGCATCCCTACATGAAGATGGGCGAGGGCGTCGAACAAATCGCGGAGTGGAGTCCTGGGCATTGTTTTGCCGAAGATTTTAGACTTAGGTCTACTGGGTTTAAGGCAGTTGAGGTTTTAAGGTTCAATCACAGCGTGTTGCATTCGGTCAGTTCATCAGCAAGCAACATGCGAGTTCAGCGTCAATGCTGAACATGCTCATTGTTTGCTACTTCAGTCAAGAGTCTTGGGCTCCGGGCGTAAAGTCAGGTTTAGGCTTTCCAGGCTTGCGGTACTTGTAAGGCTCTCGAACAAATATTCGTAGGAAAGTCAGGAATTTAGCCGCAGCCACAGCAAAAGGGACGGAATATGACCATAGCCAGAATACGAATCATCCGAATCATGATGGACTCCGAAAAGGTATAAAGCCGGACACCATCTGGGTAGTTCTCTAAATGTAGGTCCCCTTTTAGGTCCCCGCTATAGTACGGCACCCTTATAAAAAGGACCCCCCAAAAAAGGGACCCTAATTTAGAAAACTACCCATCTACTGATCATTAGCTACGCTTGCTGCTTCTCCCCGGGGTCTTTGGACCCTTTGGAGTGACTATGCGGCAGCAGCTGCAATCCCATCCGCTGACCCGCTATGCTAGCCCTAAACCCTAGACGGGGCCTTAATAGTTAGAACAGGGTCTTGGGGTATATGAGCGTCTATAACCAAAGAAAGCCCCCCAAAAAATCATGTTGCTGAATACTTCAGCACTTGTATTGGGTTTCTGATCCGCAAATCCCTAAATTGGGAATTCTAGCCCCGGCCCCCCAGAATACAGAAAATGGCCGCAATCTGAGATGAGACTCCCGCCAGGGGCTCCATGCGCAGGTCACCCTACACAAGGCCCTTTGGGGCTTCGAGATGTTGGGTGAGCTGGGCCAAGATTTCGGGGATTCGGGGTAGGATTTGCGGATACTGCGTGGACCCTTTTGGGGCTACCTGATCCTCAGCCGCTGGCATAGCTTGCTTCTCTTGTATCCGACTGCCTTCGGCAACTCGGTCGTACAAGTCGCCACGGCTGTAGAAAGCCTGAGAACGGGCAGCATCCCTAAGACCAGTCGCACCACCGCGATACACACCAGGTCTTCCTGAAGCCCAAATCCCAACATCGCTAAAGAACCTTTCTGCATTTCTTCTACCCTAAACACTAAACCCTGAACCCTAAACCCCAAACCCTAAACCCTAAACTTATAGAGCCCTTACAGATCTGCACCTAGAGACCTAAAGGCGATGCAAACCTCCCAGGATTCCAGATGCCCAACTTAACAGCAGATGCCACCTAAGCCTTAGACCCTAAACCCTAAACCCTAAACCCTAAACCCTAAACCCTAAACCCTAAACCCTAAACCCTAAACCCTAAACCCTAACCTAAGCACCAATCCGCACGTCCTACATGTTGAGCCACTAACCTGACTAAACAATACACACCCCGAGGCCCGAAAGAACCCACAAGCCTAAGCCCCAACCTCGAGTTTAGGGCTTACGGGTTTAGGGTTAAGGGTTTGGGGTTTGGGGCTTAGGGTTTAAAGTCGGCAATCCGTACCCTAAGCGCCTGTTCCAGATTTAGGCGGGTTCTCGCGGATGCCATGACGCTTCGAGATTGTGCCCAACTCCGCAACCCGCACCCCAATCCCGAAACCCCCAAACCCTAAACTCTCAACACTGAAACCCTGCAACCTAAGCCTAAAACTCTAAATGCGAGGCACCTCATCATGACCTCAGTCCGAGACGTCCAAATTTCCTAACCCGACCTCCATAAGCCTAATGGCTTCGCTTTGATTTACGTCCCACAGGCCGGGGTACCCCGAGGGGCAGCATCTGCCACTCCGGCATCCAGAACTTCTACTTCAGAAGAGACATGTACTGGCTTAAGCGGTTGAGGGTTTGGGGCTTTAAAGGGGTTTCAATACCAAGCAACCAGGCCTGTCTATATTAATTACTATATACAATCCCTACTCGAGGAGCAAGCTGTCCCGGCCACCAGAAGCGGTCGCAGTTTCTGGACCGGACATTCACCCTAAACCCTAAAACCCTAGACTCTCAACCCCCTGCGGCCAAGAAACAAACACTAGGTTGTATGGCGAGGACCTTGGCTTTGACATCTTGGGGACAGCCAACTAGTAGGGAGTAGCAGAGCAGCAGAGCAGCAGCAACAGAGAAGCAGTAGATGCAGCAGTAGAGACAGCAGTAGCTGTTGCCGAAGCAGCAAATGCAGCGTTGGTACTGCTGTTGTTGCTGTACTGCCAGCAGCTTTTTGCGCTTCAAGTCTGCCCAGAACTGCAGGCTCTGGCACTTCATGATTTCGTTACTTTTTTGGGGGGTGAGATGTCGCTGGTTTCTGGAACCTTATCCGCTGCGGGAAAGTATGTGACGAGACATCCAACAAATACATTATCGCTGCTTCCGCCTCGATGGCAGAAACCCAGAACCCGAAATCCTAAACCCTAAACTCTAAACCCTTAACCCTAAACCATTAAAAAAACAAACTAAACCCAAAACCCTAAACCCTAAACCCGTGCTTGTCGAGGATTCTGCGAACCCTGACAGCACTGAGCTTCATGTCTCGTGCCATTAACTACTGTGAACTGGAACCGTAGAGTAGTTGCAACGGTAGTAGACGCAGTAGGGAAAGTAACACACAAGTCAGTTGTGATTAACTTATCACTAGAGTTAGCCGCTCATCAGCAACAACAATAAGAAGGTTAAAGAGTTGCACTGCTGTAACAGTAGATTTGTGAAAACATCGCCTTCGCTGCAGCTTGAAACCGCTCTCGGAATCCATCACATCACATGCTGCCGTAAACCCTAAGCCCACCCTAAAACCCTAAAACCTAAACCCTAAAACCCTAAAACCTAAAACCCCTAAACCCTAAAACCCCCAAAACGTGAATCCCAAAAACATAAAATAACCCTAAAAATCGGAAGTATCTCCAACTGAGACCTCCAACCACTTCCGTCTGCAAGTGCCAAGAGTCGATGTAATGTAGGAGCCTTGATAATTATTAGAGGGTTTAGGGTTTAGGGTTAATGTTGCCTTTAAAGGGTTCCTTAAAAGGGATACTGTAAGGATTACTATAGGTGTTGTATAATGTAGTGGCCTTAATAATTAGAATAGGGTTTTGGGGGCTCCTGATTATGATTATCGCATAAGAAACCGCAAACCCTATTCTAACTATTCAGGCCCCTATATTATTAGCCAGCTCCACTAAGGGTTTAGGGTTTTGGGCTTAGGGTTTAGGGGTTTGGGTTCTGATCTAAAGTCTAAAGCCCTGGAATAAAACCCTTCACCTCAAACTTTCTAATGCAAACCGGAGAAAACTGGGGTCGCAAACTTGGGCGCAGGTTCTTCCTCCCGATAGCACGCGTAGAATCGGATGACGTTGGGATGTCCTGCGTCTGCGTCAGTGGAGACGTGAGGGTAGTCACTAGGGTTCAAGTGCTTGTCGTAATCCCTCCCAATACTAGAAGGAAAAACCAGCAAAACTCAGCCGGCATATACCATCTCTCAAAATGGTCGAGCTAAATCCAGGAGCAGTCCTCGTCGTCGTCGTTATCGTCGTAGGAGCAGAGACAATAGCGACAGCAGCAGCAGCAGCAGCAGCAGTAGTCGTCGTCGACGTAGTGCATGGCAAAAAAATTTTGAGGGACGCTTGCCCTTGGTGGTCATCGCCATTGTGTAAGAATGTGTTGTTCTTGGCGGGGCGGGGTCGGGGTGAAAATGACAGAAGATGCAGTACTGATCGCAACAGTGGTAATAGTATTCGCGACGAGGCGTGTAGACTCAGGCACTCAAAGCCACGGTCAGAATAACCAACCGTAGTCCTGATGCGCGCAGCCCTTTGTCTCAAGTGTCGCGAAGAATAAGATGAGCAAAGACACTAGAATGAAGATGAGACTTCTCTCCTGCTCAACTTGGGATCTGGTTTCTGTCCTAAGAACCTTCGCCCTGACTCAATTCTCGATTCCACTGGCCCTCAACTTGCTTTGACAGCTGGCCTTGGGACAGCACGAGCATCCTGACCTGAAGTGGGGTCGCGATCATTAAGGCTTGCTACGAAGTAGGGTAGTTTGGGTATGCGGCCTGTGGGGGTTTTGGGGGGCTTCGGGTGAAGGGTCCTTGGGATTCGGGCTACAAAGGTCTCGGGTTTGGAGCTCAAGGCTTCGAAGCGTCTTTCGATCGCGAACCTTGAAGCGCGTTAGGGTTTAGGGTTTAGGGTTTAGGGTTTAGGGTTTAGGGTTTAGGGTTTAGGGCTTAGGGTTATGCATTATACCATGAAATCTTCAGTGATACCCCTTCATTGATTGGTGGCTACTTGGATACACAGTGGCCCTGAAGTTATTACAGTGTAGACGAAAGCCTTCGAGGCCAAAGTATACTGTATGCCTGTATACCCCCCCTACCAAACATATAAATATGTGTGTGTATATATATATAGACATATGTGTGTGTGTATATATATATATATGTTTATTTATTTATTTGTTTACATACGCTAGATATGCACACATAGACCCGTACATTGCGCTAATCGGGGCCCTCTTTGGATTAAGGGTATATTATGACATATCATATTTTATACCGAGACCGCGGTATACGATCGTATATTCTAGTCTAGGGGTTTCAGAGAAAAGTGAGCTTGGTGAAAACTGAAACCAGGTGACCCTTGTCAACAGAACACCTGAACACGATAGCCAGCCTGCCATGTAAAATCCTTATACCAAGCCTAGCAGGCCTTTATACCAAGCCTAGCAGACCTTTATTAGCCGCTTATATAAGCGAGCACTATAAGAAACACTGCAAGACACCGAACCGGGTCTTGTAGAACCCCTATAGAACCTCCCCTCAGCCCTAAACCTTAAACCCTGAACCCCCAAACCCTACACCCTATCCCAGTAAGCCCCAAACACCTCATAGCAAGCGTGAGTCTGCCTCCTGTTCCAGAACTTCTCTCCTGGTGCTCTCCTTCATGCGCTTGATGGCCTGCTTCGGGGAGCATTTAGGGTTAAGGGGTCGGGGCTTAGGGCTTAAGGCAGAAGGGCTTAGGGTTTAGGGTTCAGGGTCCACGCTTCAGAGCCTAGGGTTTAGCGTATACGGTTTAAGGTTCAGTTGTTACTGGATTTAGGAGATGAAGGCTTAAGGTTCGAGGGTCTGGGCTCTCGCCTCTGGGGGATTTAGAGCTCAGGGCCCCCAGAAGATCTGCTGAGGTGACTTCTTCGCTAAGGCCTTCGGGTGAAGTTTAGGGGCCTGAATGATTGCCTGTACTATTGGGGGCTCCTTACTATAATTATAGTACAATGGGCCCCAAAACCTACTCTAATTACTAAGGCCCCATTCTTATTCATTCTGCACTTAAATCCTTAGCAGCTACAGTTTTGTGCGAGCTGCAACAGTCCCTCCTGGAAGGTTCTTGATCCGAGTAATGTGTCCTAGGTTGAAGGTTCCCTTTGCGGCCTTCTGGGTCGAAGTGCTCAACCGCATGGAGCTTCCTAGACCCTCCCTTAGCTCTTTGCAGCATTCTAACTGAGCGGAAATCTATCAGCGGAACCTCGCTTAAAGCTAGCTGCCCGACCCGCAAGCCCCGAAACCTTCCAACTCCCAAATACACACTCACTGCCCTAGATCCCGAATCGCCGAATCACATTTCAGTGTTTAGGGGTTTAGGGCCCAGGGTTTAGAGTCCAAAGCCCTAAGTCTAAAGTCCTTGAGCGCTCTGCTCAGCCCGGGGCAGCAAGGTTCCCCTCAAGATCTTGAGCGGCGACGACGGTCCTCATCATGCTAAGGCTATAATGTAGGGGCCTTAATACTTCGAATAAGGTTTTGGGGATTCCTTGTCATAATTCTGGTATAATATGCCCCAAACCCTATTCTAACTATGAAGGCCCCTATATTTTTTGCTAAGGACGACGCCCGGCATTTTCAAGGTGTTCGGAGCACGTAGAGGTTTGAATGTCTAGCAATAAAGACACTATAGTTCCGGATACAAATGCAATCTACCACACTATAGCCCGAATCCATATGGGTAGTTCTCCACTTTAGGGTCAATTTTTGGGTGCCAGTATAGCACGGCACCCTTGTCGAAAGGATCCAACAGGGACCCTAATTTAGAGAGCTACCCATATCCATGTTCTTACTTGGGGGAGCCCTAACCTTAAACCCTAAACCTAAAAACCTAAACTTCCACCCTAAACCTTTAGGGGTTTAGGGGGTTTGGGTTTAGGGGGGAAGAAACAAACAACACGATGTAGAACTGACGTGCATCTCGGAAAACGAGCTGAGGCAGAGCTGTCCCATTTTGGTGGGCTTGAAACGCAGGCTGCAGGAATCAGAGGCTGAAGGAGGGAGGGAGGCTCTGCAATCCGTAGCTAATTGTCTGAACAACTGCAAGAAATTGTAGAGACATCTGATCCCGGGATCCACCACCAAGCTGTCCTCTTGGAAGCTTTCTGCCGACCCACTGGCAAAAGCAACCCCCAACAAACCCAAACCCTGAACCCGAAACCTCTTAGCCCTAAAACCCTAAACCCTGAACCTCTAAACACCTAAACCCTAAACCCTAAATCCTAAACCCTAAACCCTAAACCCTAAACCCTGAACCTCGAAACCCTTAAACTGCTACACCCCGAACAGCCGGGTCGTTCATGCGAGGGCCCCGGCCCGAAACTGCCACAACCAGCCTTCTCCCCCTTCATGACCTGGGCTTTTTTTGTAAAGTGCAGTGCCTGGGTTTAGGGTTTACGGTTTGGGGTTTAGGATTTAGGGTGTAGAGGTTTAGGGCGCAGGGGTCTAGTTTAGGGTTTAGGGCAGAGAGTAAGCTTGGGGTTTGGGTTCAGACAGGGATTACTAGAAGGGTTAGAAGCAAGGTCACTATCAAGCAAAACGTTTCTTGTTCTAGCATTTGCTTGATTGCAATTCAAATACTGTTGAGTTTGGAACGTGGGGCTTGTTCATACAGCATGCTTCCATTAACACTCCCATCAGCCTTGAAGACAATATGCCCACCTTCTGCCATGGATCTTCGTAAAACGATGTGAACTGAAATCGTTGCATGTCTTGTCACCTTAAACCCTAAACCCTAAACCCTGCTCGCTCATGAACCACAAAAGCAGCTCGAATGCCCAAGTCAGAGAGGCCGACACCACTCTCAGGGTTACAGTCGGGTTGCTCTTGGGGGTTTAGGGTTTACGGTTTA
>CAJNDV010032470.1:29776-40797 GCA_905221635.1 Symbiodinium sp. CCMP2456 | reverse complement strand
ACGGCAGCTGTGACCTTGACAATTTCAGGTGTGGAGTCTTTCTGCGACAAGATCGTGGCTGGCGAGCTTGATGTGGTCTTGGGGCCCAAGGATGAGAAGAAGTTTCGAGCACAGTGCCAGCTCCTAGGGCTTTTCAACATAAAGGTTCCAGATCTACGAGAAAGCACTTGGGGTTGGGCGCCCCCGACAGTCTTGGCACTGGCCTGTCTGGGAATTGGCGTCATGCTCTTGGTGGCGGTGCGCAGCTCCTATCGCTGGGCCAGTCGCCGAGCCATGATGAGCTCCTATAACAGCATGCTGCCTGCGGACGTGGTGGAGTGAGTCGGTCTCACGAATTCTATCCCAATGAGGAACACCAGTTTTAATTTTTGATTTAGGGATTTGCCATGAAGGCAAACTGAGAGAGGGTGCCCCTGTACAGCGTTACCCGGCAACTGTCGGGTGAATGAACTATCCGTTCACTGAAGCCATTCACCCTGCTGCTGTAACGATCACGCTTCAGGAGCTTGTGTGCTCATTTGTGCAGTCGCTTGAACATGTTGTGCACAGGCTTCAGACTCAGAGTTCCGCCGCATTGGGATTACAGGATATCCTTTTGCCTACTTCTTTTAAGCAGAGACCATGGCCATGGAGTGAGGAAAACAAGTGCGCTGCAGAGGGCACGTTCGTTGCTGAGCTCCTTTGGGAGCCCTTTTTCTCCAGTTGACTGCAGAGTCATTCTTTTCAGTGCGGTGAGGATTCCTTTCGCAAGCGCACTCCGTCTATCCAGCTACCAATACTGGTAGCGGAGCCTGCGGGCTCCAGCTCCTTTGATTTTGAAGTCCAATGTAGCTTGCGCACTCCGAGAAGGACCGACTGGCAACAGAATTGAATCGACAAATCCTGTTCAAATTTGGTCACAAAACTCGATATGCTTCGAATCTTTCTCAGAGTTTTGTCATAACTTGGAACAAATTTGCAGAGTTGAAAACGTGCTAGAAATAATCGAATTTTCAATCATTTAAAACGTGCGCGAAAATTCTCTAGCATGTTCTATTTTTCCAAAACTTGAAAACTCTTCAGATTTCAAATCCAATCTGTGTTGCAGCCATCTTTCGGGCTGGAGGCCCTGAGCAAATTTAGAACCCTGGCCCAAAACAACTGATGCCTGCAACCCGAACCCTGAGAGTTCTAAGTAGCAATTATTTCTTGTTTACAAACGTTGCCAAAATGCAATACGCTCGGGTTCAGAACTGCCTACATGGGGTGCGTAGAAGGAGCCAATGGCTGTGGAAGCTTGATCTTCTGCATGATTCAACAGCCGCCAACAAATGTCGGGATGATTTCTGATGCCCGCAATTTGTGCACAAGAAACGGCTATATCACGACGCGACGACGAACGAGGAAGGCGGCATGATGCATTTTTTCTGGTGCGTGTCCACCAGACCATCATAACAATAAGGCTGGTCCTGGGGCAGATTCGCCACCACGGGTGTGTTGGTTTCTTGCAGGAAGGCAACATGACACTCCTGATGTTGCTACAACCTTGCGAAACCATGGAAAGCGGAGTTGAGGCGACCAGCCCCCGACCATAACCCATTACAGTTCAACGTTGCAAGGCGGTTGATGTTGGGCGCATCGGAGTCGCCTACCTCCCAATGCATTTCCTGTGCGAGGAAGGAGGCCGTGTAGGCCTGACAGGTGACACAAAGCTGCCAAATGCAGCGCGTGTGTTGCGCCTATGGGACGGCGCTCGCGGCGGGGGAGGGGAGGCGGAAGAGGGCATGGGGAGCTTATGGATGCATGCGCGGCATTGCTTGCATGATTTGCATGGCATGGGCAGTTATAACATGAGCAGCATGCCCAACAAGCATGATCAACACAGTCAGCAGGCGCCGGATTTCCACAACTCCTGCACCATTCAGGATGCGGCACCATGCGCCATTCAGGCCTGCGACGCGGCAACGGTTCCCACAAGCTTCTGGCACAGGAATGAGGCACATGCCGGGCATTGGGGGCATGTGTTGATGCAGGGGGAACAACCGGGACATGCGGTGAAGGTTACTGCGAGCCACACCGTTTGTGGCGGAAGGCCGCGGTGGGGGCGGTGGCGGCGGCACAACAACAGGGTCTGGCATGGTGGCACCATGAACTATCAAAAGGGGCAACGGGGGGGCGAACTGGGTTCGACAAACCACCTGAATTTGCAAGATGCTCGTGGATGAATTGCGTTACTTTGGTGAGCATTCAGCTCAGGTGTATCACCTGGGCTTGCAGCTCTTGAGTGGCAGGCGTGTGCGGTGATGCTGTATCACATGGGCCTGGCTGCTCGGCCAACTGCTCGCGAACTGCCGTGGAACGATCAACCTCAGAGCTACAGGAACTATGGGAGTCCGGGTCAGATTGCGAAGCAGCATCAGGAGCTACTGCTTGGCCACGCGGGGATGATAACCCGGTGATGTGCTCGGATGTCCAAGAATCAAACACCGGCAAAACTTGGCGTGTAAGGCATGACACGTCACCGTGAAATGTAAGTCTGCGGTTGGCACCGTGAAATAATATGCCACACCATAGTTGGGGTCGTCGGCCAGATGCGCTAGGTCGGTGATTGATGTGAGCCCAAGCACCCCAGGCGGTTGTTCCTTCTATACGGATTTGCGGCACTCTTATTCCTTCAAAGCGTCCTGGACTAATGAGCCCATTAACCTTGTCAGTAAATGCTTCGACGGTCTCCTCAGTGCGCGGGCTTGGCGCTGCTGCTGCCGCGGAGGCGGCTTGGCGCAACAGGTCCGTGCGCGAAACTCGCACCACTGCTCAAGTTCAGCTGATGGGATGCAGGACGCACCGGGCGATCGGAACAGAAGCATGCGGGGGGGGGCAAAGCAAAAAAAAACTACCGCGTTGCGCATCCTCAGGGGAAACCGGCACGCCCCGCGGATGCGCGCGGGAGCGGCGTGAAGCGTGGGGACCCGCTGACGGCAAGTATATACTCTGGAGGTTCCCTGCGTCTAATGAGGCGAGGCCTTGTCGCACGCCATCGCACGCCGGCTCCTGCGGAAGCGGTGGCCAGAGTGCACCTGCGCCTATGTCGTGGTTGTCTGTCGCCCCGCCTGCCTTGAGAGTGGGGTCCAGGGGAGCATGGCTCCGCGTATTTCTACGACATTTACCCTGCCGGCTTCCTGCAAGGTCCGTTTGCTTGCAGCTGCTTCGAGCCAGGTATGCCCTCCGCACGTGGCTGCCCCCCTGACGCACGATCTACTTCGTAGTGGCACTTGCCGGCCGCATGGTCCGTGGCTTTGTCCGGAGGATGCTGCATGCTGTCCGATTCAGTCCAAATTGCTGCAAAGAGAAAGCTGCGCGCCCGGATACGCGCCACCGCCGCCACCGCCTGCTCGGGGCGAGAGCCTACATGTTGATGCGGCCCAAGCACGACCTTGTGCTTGCCTTCCCTGCCCTGCCTTGCCCTGAATTGCCTTGCGTTGCATCTTGCATCTTGCGAGGCCTGGTTTGCCCAGGCCTGGCCTGGCTGGAGTGGCCTGGCTTGCAGTGTTTTCGTGCCTGCTTGCTTGCTGGTGTGCTGTTTGGCGGCTGATTCGGTAGCTTGCCTGTTTTTGTTACCCTGCTTGCTTGCTTGCTTGCTTGCTTGACTTGCTACCCTTGGTCGGTTGCTTGCTTTGGCCTGCGTGGCCTGAGTTGCTTTTATAAACTCACGAGATTCATGTTTGCACGGAAAGAGCAGGGTCAGTTTGGCAGCTGGCGTTCAAGCAAGTTCGTTCTTAGCTAGTGCCGCTCGTGGTTGCTATGAACCGCGACGGGCTGCGACCGTTGAGGGTGTCAAAGGGCAAGGAGACCCGCCTAGCTCATCACACTTTGGAAGTATCGGAAAATGTTCGTTCGCCAGAATGGAACATGAATGCTGGTCATTTCAGGAGGAGCCCGTCCAGAACCTTGCCAAGCAGCCGCACCCGAGGACGAATTTTAAGCCATTTGTTGGCGTGCTGTGATGGACATGCCAAGAGCATGTCGTGCAAGAAAGCAGGACAGTGTGGCCGTGGCAGGATGATTTGCTGGAACCCCGGATGCTCCTGACGGGCAGAATTTTAGGATTTGATATGATTTCCCAGTTCAGTGCATGGTTCGGTACCGCTCCAATGATGAGTTTTCATCGTATTGTTGTCGGGCGGGTTTTCGGATCGGCACAATCAGATTACATTCGGGACCTCTTGACGCAACTCATGAGCTGAGGTCCCAAGACGGGCCACGCTTTCCTTGCCAACGTGGGTCAAATCGCAAGGTGAAATGGCCCACGCCTTGGCTAACCGCCGTCACCATGGCCATGTTGCAGGAGCTTGAAAACCCACAGCTGCAAGACAACCAAGAAGGCCGTTGTCAAAGGAAGCTGGCCCAGGTCCCTTCCAGCAGCAGACGAGGATGATGTCCAGGCATGGGGGGCTGTTGGGCATTAACCTACGTTGGAGCTCACGAGTGTCAGGCATTTGCTCTTTCCTACTGTTTCTTTGTTTTGCTTTGTGGCGGTATTGCTTTATCGTGCAGAATGAATAACTATTTGGCCACCTGGCCCTGGACCCAGCTCGGAAGTCGGACTGATTCCTACAATCGCATGAGCTGAAATCCAATATCCCGAAATCCAAGATCCTCATGACTCCGATCTCAATCCTCGAGCTAGACATGTATGGTACAGCGCATCAGAAAAAAGCGGCCATTCGGAAGGAGCCCGCGAAGCGCAGAAAGGTCCTGAACGAGGTCTGGCAGCTTCAGGTCTGCGCGGATTTTCATGCGGAGTTGAAACTCGATTGGTAGGTTTCGTTTGAATCAGGGCTGCGGTGAATGTAGAGGGGCTCCTTATTGTGATTATTGGTGAGGGTATATTTCGCTGTTATTTTGCGGCTATGTGCAAAGTAGGCGTAATTCACATGCTGCACAGACAACCGAGGGAGCCCAACAGCAACGACACTGTTAGTGCTATTGCTACTGCTACTGCCACTGCTACTGCAATTGCTGCTGCTACTGCTACTCCTACCGCTGCTGCTGCTGCTGCTACGGCTGCTGCTACTGCTACTGCCACTGCCATTGCCACTGCCACTGCCACTGCCATTGCCACTGCCACTGCCACTGCCATTGCCATTGCCACTGCCACTGCCACTGCTACTGCTACTGCTTCTGCTACTGCTGCTGCTGCTGCTATTGCTGCTGGCCCTGCTGCTCCTGTCTCGGCTGCTGCTTTTAGGAGTGCTGCTGCAACTGCTGCAACTGCTGCAACTGCTGCTGCTGCTGCTGCTGCTCCTGCTGCTGCTGCTGCTGCTGCTGCTGCTGCTGCTGCTTCTGCTACCGCTACTGCCAGCCACCACTGCTGATACTGGTTCTGGTACTGGCAGTGCGACAGCTGCGGCTACTGTAGCTGCTGCTGCTGCTGCTTGGTTTGCTATAGGCTACTGGTACCGCGCTGCTGCTGTGCTACTGCCGCTATTCCCAGTTCGACTCCTGCCAGTATAAGGCTAAAGCAACTTGCTCTTGCTGTTGCGACCGGTACCCGGTACCAAGCACTGCCACTACCGCTACCCCGGCGGCTACTGCTGTTGTTACTGCTACTCCTAGCTGAATTTTGCCTCTGCTCCTGCTGCCACATGTACAATTGTGCGCGTCATTGCTTGGAGAAGTTTCGCCAGTACGAAGTCGTGCACGAGAACATGCCGCAGGATGCGTTGTCGCCGTGCCTTCTTTCTGAGTTGTTTTGCCGGGACATGTGCCAGCCTAAATAATGATCCGGGTGCTCGCCACTGGCAGGCCGTGGCAAGAGGCCGCCCCACATGTGTGTACGCAGTACCCACTTGTTGGCGATATCGAGCAACCCGAAAATAGAGGGCCCTTGGGAAACCGCAGTTAGGGGGGAAGCCGTGCAGAAGCAAGCGACAACGAAAAATCCAGCCCAACCCTAACAAAGGCACGGGCTGCCCAGCTTGAAGCCTTGGTTCCGCAACCCTTGTTGCAACAGCCTGCACCGTCCGTTTGAAATTCACGTACGACTCAAAGGTTTCTTGGGCGCACATTCTTCATGGTGACATGAAGCCTGGCGGGAAATTGTGGTGTCCTGCCAGGAGGTCGCACAGGGAAAGCAACGCTGGGACGAGAAGGAGAGCCAGGGGCAGCGGTCTCCTCATTATTTGGGCTTGTACAGGGTTTTGGCGAACTCTCGCAGTTGCTCGCCTTTCTATGGGAGTTGGGCCCGTCTGGGATGCAGGCAGGCAGTGACGTTTTGGATTCAGGCCGCTTCTTGCTCGGGTTGTGCGCGGGGCTTGGAGCTGGGGACTTGAGCCGTGAAGGTTTTCACCGACCATCCCTTGTGTGGGCCCAAAGTATTTGGCCTTGCGGGTTATCAGCTAACATCTTCAGCCGCCTGCAAGACTTGAAAGACGTCATATCTAGCCACTACTATCCTGAATCTGGCCCACGATTTTCACATTGCATGTGCATGCATGCTTGCCAGGACAAGAGGTTTTTGTTTTGTTTCAAGCTCGCGGATGGCAAGAGCGTGAGCTTTCAGACCACATCCAAAGCTGCCACTTTGATGGAACTGAGCAGTATTTCATGTTTTGAATACAAAGTGTCACGGTTCTTCCAGCATCCCCCTTCCCGCAATGGCAGCCAGTTCCTATGATGTGGTGCGTGCTTGGTTCCCCCCGCTGTGGCATGTGGTGCGTGCTGTGGTTTCCCCTTCACCCACTGTGGGTTGTGGATGGAATGTGCCATGTGCTTGGTTTGCCCCCATTATTGTGAAGGTGATGTTGCTGTGCCGGAGGACCGGGTCACACGGCCTCGGGCGGGATACGACACATCTCGTGACCGTAAATGGGGGAGAGAGGGCAACAGCCAAACCCTGACCGCATATGTAGCAAGAGCAACTGTGCGGAGCAGTGCTAACTTTAGCGAAGTACATGGTTGGAGTGTTGCAGTGTTGATTCTTTTTGTTGCTCCAACTCACAGTCTTGTAGATTTGCCTTCAGACGCGTTGTTGAATTGTTACTGCCCTGCAACTCGTCTCAGTTCGAGACTTAGTCCACCAGCTTCGCAGACGGCCTTTCTGATTTGAGGCTTATAGGGTTGAAATATTTTACAGCGAAGATGTTTCTATGTTCGCGTAACAGGTAAAGCACAAGTCCTACATTCCGGGAGGGTGTCGCCCAACTTCTTCGTGTTTTTGAACATCTTTGAACTGCACGTCTCCGCGAAACCTGTTCAAAGCGAGTGCTTGGAATTCTAATGCTTTGGAGACGACGTTCGTTTTGCCAGCATTTGAAGCAGTTTGATGATCTTGCAGAAAGCTTGGTGAAGAGCCCTGGGGTGAAGGTCCAAGTGCAAATCCCTGGAGTCTGACAGAAATCAGCTCGAGAACTTGAAGGGCCGCAAATCGCAAACCCATAAGGTCCAAGTGCCTCCTGAGACTCCGGCTGGAAACACGTAGGAGACCCTGAAACTTCAAGTCCTGACGTGGTGCCAAACTTCGGGACACAGCGCACAGAAATCAGCCTCGCGATCGGTGCCTCATGACATGCCAATGAATCATGCCCGTGTGTGGAGGCAGGCAGCCGTGAAGCAGCAGAGCGAATTGGCCACCGATGCCACGAAAAGCTTTCTGCTTGCAAGCGGCTCTATTTTTCTTGGGTGTCCAAATGGTTCCACTGCTTAGAAGGTCATGATGCGAAAGGTGGTTTATATACTGAGTCTGGGAGATTTTCCGAGTGTTTAGTGGTGTCAAGGTATTTATCCACTTTCGTAGCTCTAGGACGACTTGCGTGAGTTTTCCAGTTCGAAGGGCATTATGGCGACAAAGGGAGCCCTCGCCCGGCGCTTGAGGGCCTAGTTCGAGTTGTTGAATGTCGAAAACCCAGAGTGCTTGAACATGCAAAGCACTGCGCCTCGAGCCTGAAAGATGCCGAAGCACAGAACTTAACATCTTCATGTCTCATCCTGAAATAACTCGCAACAGCCGCAGGTTTTGCATTTCTCAAGAGCGAAGCTCTCTCCAAGCCCGAACAGACACGAGCCCGATCCTGCAAGCAATTCCATCAGTAAGGTTCAAAACGAGAGCCAGCAAGCAGGAAGCCTGGGCCCAACTGTCGGCTCGGGTGTTTGGAGGGCTGTGGAGTTGTCGGGTGGCGCAGGCCGGATGCGAAAGGGGTTCGATTGTGGCTCATGGCTTTTTTGCCCATGAGTTTCGCGTTGGTTGGCAACGGTTCGTCAAGGGTTTGTGGGTTGTGGGGTTCCGACCCTGTGTAGGGCTTGTTGGGTCACGTCGGTGTACATGCCTTGAAGTTAGGATTTGTATTCGGGGTTGGCTTAAGGATTTGGGCTCAGGGTTTCGTCAGGCATTCAGGGAGGGTTGCGGTGTTTCTCTGTGAGAGAGTAGGAGAAGAGGCCAAGGCAGGGGCAACGGGCAGGGAGCCCGAGGACCCAGAAGAGGTGTGTTGGGTCTTAGTCAGTTTTCGTTGGGTCTTTGTGAATGGGCCGACTGAAGCGCACAGTTTGGATGGGGTTGGAGTTTCGGGTTTACAAATCTGAGAGTTTATAAAGTTCAAAGGTCAGAAAGTGGTTTGGGTCTGGGGTTGGGGTCCATTTTGCAGGTGATGGCACGTGCCGGTCGCATGGGCCAGTCTATGGGATGAATTCTGAGGTCACTTCCTACAGAGACGAGCTGTACCAGGACTCGAGTCAGGGTGTGGGGAACAGGCTTCATCACCGGATTGTTGAGCGAGTTGCATGTGGGAGTGTTGCATGAAACCGCCGCACCCCACATATAAATTACACTGGTGCTGACGAGGAGGAGGCCCGGGCCGCCGCCCGGGTGAAGCTGGAAGCATCCAAAGTCGAATTGAAGGCATTGGGATGCACAACCTTGACTCCTCGTAGCATCCACTTGGATTCTTTTGGTTTCACTCCAAGGGTCTTGAGGGTGCTCGCCTTCTCCCGACTTCTGGGGAACGTGGTTCTCAGCAGGTCCTGCGCTAGGACGATTCCAGGAAGCTTTGAGAGGACCTCCACTGCGAAGGACCATTTTCTTAAGGTCCTAATTCTTTCTCCGATATGCACTTCTGAGATTGCCAGCAACAACACCCAGCAGAACATGCTCCCCGGCAGTTCGCATCTAAACTCCACGTCAGGGCTCCGAACCGAACCGCAAGGCCCCCTCGAGTTCCAGGTTGAACGCGGCCATGAACTCCAGTCATCCGCAGTCCCTTTTCACCGTGAGGACGAAGAGTTTTCGAAGGTTCATGTTGAACCGAAGTCGTCAGCATGCTCGGAGAAGACTTGCTTCAATTTCTATAGATAGAAAGGTTTCAAGAATCAGAGGAGATGGGCTGATTAAGCCGCATCTTGCATTATAGGTAGTCGCATGGCTTTATTGCGGCGAAGCGAAGTTCCAAGCCCAAGTGGGTGGAGGGTTTGACGGAACAAGGTGATGCTCATGCGTGCAGGTTCGTGTTTTATCCCACGCCAGCTTCTGACATGAAAAGGAGGAATGTGGATCACGCGCATTATCTATCCACTTCCAAGATTTTCATGCGTGAAGTCGTGATCGTTCTTGTGCATCAGCTGCAGCTGACTGTGTGAGCATTCTGTTGGTCCACCCATGATCCTATCCACAGCCTCGTTGGCTTTCTCCAGTCCACAGTCTGCACGCCGTGGGGCAGACAGAGGTCCAAAAGTAGCAAGCAGCTGCCACTGGAAGGTGAGCCGCGGCGAGACCGTTTGGAACATCGGTGCCTACTGCTAGAAGCCTTCATTTGTTGCAGGGCTAACTAAGCCTTGCAGTTCACGTTTTCCAAACAGTGGTAGGTAAGTCACATCCGCATCCCAAACTGGGCGAGGCTCAGACCAGGCCTCAGGTCCACCGGAACGAGCCTTAAAGCCTCAAGCACGCAGTCCTTCTGAAGAAGCGTAACTTCGATCTTCTCCACCTGTCCGACCTCATGAAGCTTTACAGTCCTCAGAATGCAACGTACTGCAGCACCCTGTCTTGAGACAAAAAAAAAATATGTCAAGTCTACCGAAGGACTGCAAGGGCTGGGGCGCCCACGTCTTTTGGTGCTTTGTTGCAGCGACGTCGGCAGGCACTCCAACGGTGGCATTCCCTAGGGCATCTATTGTGCTTTCACCGTTAAATTTTATTGCTGTCACCATCGTCGCTGCAGTTGTGTGTAGAAGTAAGGTCTTGCATCTCGTCGCAGCAGTTGTGTGTAGAAGTAAGGTCTTGCATCTGACTGATATCGTCAGCATTGCAAAAGGCTTGTGGGCTTGGGTTCGGACTTGGATGATCTGCATGTCGAAGCTGCTCTCAACGTGCAGGAGCCGAGTTCCTTGAACGATGTGCTGAAAGTTCAGGAAGTAGTTAAACCGCAATCAGAGCTTTGCACTTGGACTTGGGGGATGTTGTGAGTTGGCATCTCGAATTCGTGGTGAGGTTTAGTTCATGTGCCAACGCGGCAATGCCACCCCGTTCTGCCACACAAGGCGCGTGGGAGTGTCTTTCGAGTTTCTGGACGCCGTTCCTCAGATCTAGACCTGAATTCCGGTCACATCTGCGCTGTATGGAAGTTCCGCATCCTCCGAGCCTTCGGCCGGAAACCTTGAGTCCTTCACCTTCACCTTATGTTTACAACCATTGAAAGCCCTAGCCCTAAAGCCAGGTTATCGCGAAGGCATTTCGAGGCGCCAAAAATGTCCTGGGAGAAGGCACCGGTTGGGAGGCTCGTCCGTGCTCTGCGACCTCCTGCGTTTGTAGGGTGCTTCTTGGGATCGAGGTTTCGGGGAGGTGTAGGGTTTGGCTGCCTAGGTTCCCATGGGAACGAATGGGAACGGACGTTAAGGTCAAAAGCCTCTAAAAATTCGGGTTTGGGTTATCAGAGCTGCTTGACGTGACGTATGATGGAGAGTCTTTCTTTCTCCCTCTCTGCACATATTGACACACACACATTTTTTCATGCACACATATACATATATATGTATATGTGTGTGTATGTATGTAT
>CAJNDV010032470.1:0-29396 GCA_905221635.1 Symbiodinium sp. CCMP2456 | reverse complement strand
AAAAGGCAGGCGTGTGTGAGTCCTTGTATAGTTGAATTTTGCACACTCACTTTAGTTGGCAAGCGAGTATTCGATAGAGTTGCTCCGGCCCAAACACAAGCAAATTGTGAATATGCATATTGAGATCCGTCTAGTATGTGGCTTGAGTGGTCGAATGTTCCCCTGGCTTAAAAGTAATCTAGTGTCCGTTAGCTACATGCGAGATGGATGCACTGGAATCTCATCGATGAACTTCTTGATGTGCTTGGCGTTTGGGCGTGCCAACTTGATGTTGAAGAACTCGGAGCAAGATGAAGAGTTGCCACACCCGCCGGGGTGATGTGGCAAAGGCGCTGAATCTGCATGGGAGCCGACATGATGGCAACAAGGTCCGTAGATCTACACGGGTCAGAATGCTACGGCATGATGCTTGTGCTACAACACAGGCGGTGACCAGCAAGTGCAGGATGCAGCTCGGCGGAGAATACAGCACATATTATTTTACGCATGTTGAAAGAATCAAAGAAACTCAGAAAATCCAAACTGAAGTTTCTCGTGCTTTGAACATTGAAGACGTGAACATTGAAGACGGACAACTTTTCCAGCAATCTTCTTTGCACAGTTGTCTGTAGTACACCATATAGAACATAGACTTGCCTTGCAAAAACGAAGTGTATGCAAGTCTGCCTAGGTTGCATGCACAGGCTTGTAGAGAATGGTTTCGGCAAACGAGTGGTCGGAGCGGTTTTGTTTGTTTGGGGTGTACCATATATCCACATCTGTACACATGGTCAGAAACACATACATACAGACAAGAGAGACAGACAGACAGACAAGAGGTGAGGGACTTACCGACTCAGAACACACTGCAATGTGGGCTCGTCCTTGCGAAGTAGGAGGCAGCAAAAACTGCCGATATTCTTGTGTGTTCTTTGCTGTGCGACGTGGTCAGGTAAACGGGCGGGAAGCATAGCCAAGTAAACTCGTAGGAGAAGAGAGAGCCTTGACTGTCAGGCCGTCCATGCTGTGTGGGCAACTCAGTGGTGGGCAAAGGCTGGCCAGACATCAAGGGCTACAGCTTCGGATTGAAGTTTTCGTGGCAATGTGGAGGCCAGGTTGCCTAAGGCACAGAGTTTCAGATCACCTTATTGGGTTACCCGCGCATGGCATTGCAGTTTGGGCTGTTGCTCTTGGGGTCCCAGGCAGCAGCTTTGAGGTTCGGCGCATTGTGTTGAGCGAGCTTGGCCTGCACTGAAACAGGGCTTGGCCTCAGGGTTTGGAGCTTTGCGCGATGTGAGAGTTTTGTCGTACCGCCGCTTGGAAGCTTGAGGCAGCCTTTTAAGAGCCATAGCCAAGGAGCTCATTTAACGGCTGCGGGTTCTTCGTTGAGATCAGATCGTTGGTGTTTTTCAGGTGGATGGTAGCGATTCGGCACCTTATTCCATGTGCTTTGTGCTACAGGTTGGTCTTGATTGCGGGTTTGTCATTTTTTTTGTCATGCACAGAAATTTAGTTTAAGTGCTCTATCTCTTGCATGTACAGCCGCACTTGCGGAGGTCGCGATTTATCAAGGATTTGGAGTCGCAGCGACTACAGCGGGGAAGGGACAGAAACATTCCAAACGGATGCGGTGCCAGCAAACACACTGGGGGAGCTGACTGGGTTGCTATTCACTTTCATCCGGACCGATTGGTGGAAGGTCAGGAGATGGCGGCCGGTTCTTTACTGGTCACGGGCTGCCGGTGCGACTCGACAGATCTCCACCGCTAGGAGATTCTGCACGGGGGAGGAATCGAGGAGAGTCGAATCTAGCAGCAAGCGGCGCCCAGCTGGTGTGCAAAATCTGGGCGGGCTGTGTCAGTGGTGCCTTGACTACTTCTGAAAAGTTCCATTGCCAAGCCCATTCCAGGTCATTGACGGTTGCACCCGACTTGTCGGAGATGGAAAAGGGGAAAGTGCCTCCATTATTCAGGACGAACCACTGGACAGAGCAAACACGCGTTTAGATGTTGTGTCGTCGGGGCTGTGTACCTACATGCTGCGCTGCAGAGCTGCGCAGTCATCAGTGCTAGAGCCCACAGAGGGTGCTGAATAGAGAGCTCCTCGCCAGGCGCATCTTCGAGAACTCGAGCTAGCCACTGCTGGTCCTGACTCCAGACTTCGCTTGCAGGATGTGGCTTGCGGCCCAGTCATCATGCATGCCAGCATATTCCGGACCCAGACTTGTACTACTTGGCACGTACACATGAACTGATTTCACAAGCTTTGGTGGTATCGGGTTTCTTTTTTTGCTCAACTTCTGAGGAACCTTGGAGTAGAGCCGCCGTGACCATGACCTTGCCCGGTGTTGCGAAGCTGAGCCTTGAACCGGCGGCAAATCGCCACAGGCCAAAGCCTTCCGAACAAGCAAGCCAAAGCTGAAAGGAGCCCAGGAATGGCAAAGGAAGAGGTGCCTTGCGGAAAGTATTGGTTTTGCTTTAGCACCAGCACCTCAGAGTGATCGACAGTAGCTACTAGTCATAGTATGGCTCCCGCGGATCTAGCTGTCTATCTCGACGAGCACTCCCCTCCCGGCCCCAGAAGTCCAACCCCGAGCCAGTGCTCTCAGGTCCTCTTTGCGCTCTCTCATCCTCTCACCGGGCATGCCGAACCCAAAGCGCGTCTAGCGGCTTAGACCGGTCACTTTCCGACCCGTGCTGGGAGTCCGTCGTTGCAATGGGCGATTTGGCCTTTTTGGCCGAGCCGGTTCCCTACTCCCAATTTTCTCTCCACTCGCTCTCTGCTGACTCTGTCGGGGGTTATGCTGAGCTGTGCCCAAGGGCCGCCACTCTTGCCCGTGCCATGCCCTCTCTCGCTATGGGTGGTTTGGTTTGGGCTCTTTAGCTGAGCAGCAGTCCCACTATTCTCCGAGTCTGGGCACGCTATGGCACGCTCTCACCCCTCTCTTGCAAAAGCCATCAGGAAGCCATGCGAAGCTGTGCCCTCCCATTTGGGCTCCTCAGCTTAGCCTCTCTTACTTGTGGGTCAGGTCAGACACCCACAGAAACCTCCCCTTCCACTATCAGGTGTTATTCTGACCCAGGGCCCGCAGCCACGAACACCCCAACTGTGCTCCTTTGGGGTGGCCTATCTCGGCTCGAGATCTGGTTGCATTTCGGCCTACCGTTCTGTCCCTGCCAAGAGCTGCTTCCCCAAAGCGCCGGGCTTTGTCCCTTCACTTGCGCCCACATGCAATGCCCCAACTCCGCGTCGTCCTTCCGCTCGTCCCTACCCTCTTGTTCCCCATGTCACAACTTGCTCTGCACTATGCTAAATTCCCGTCTCGAACCTTGGCTATGACACTTGCAGAGCTGCCCTGCGATGTGGTGGGGGAAAAGCGCCGGGGCGCAACCACTTCCATTCCGTTCCATTCCGTGCCGTACAAGCACAGTTAGGGAGTACAGAGCACAACTACAATAGAACCTTTTTTCTTGACATGAAAGCGACGGTAAAAGGGCACAGCGTGCTTGTATGCCTCAGGCTGAGCTCCTCGCCCATTTCCAGGAGACCGTGGTGGAGGACACCATAGCACTCTTGGGTAAAGCAACGCAACGCAGCCCGAACCGTGGTTTCCTCGTCCTCGCTTGGCCGAAGGAATACGCCCCCCACTCACAGGCCGCAAAGCAAGGCATCCGTGTTTCGATGTTGGATTCCGAGTTCAGGTTCGGGTTGTTTAGACTTGCTTTCTGGATTCAAGTTTGGGCATTGAGGATGGTCTCCGGTTGCTTCCTATCTGTATGTATGAACATATGTATGTACCAGATCCATTCGAGCAGTTGCGGTGCAGGAGATCCTGTCTGGCAGATAACAAAGGACGATTTGGCTTATGCCACAGCAAAGTGAGCCCTCCGGTGTAGCGCATCCCACACCGTTGGCAACGGTGGCTGATGGAGGTTGCAAGTCAAGAGCCGCATGTTTCGGCAGCGAGAGCCCTCCTCAAGTAGGAATATATAGGGGCGAGGTCTTGCAAGGTTTATGCTAGGTTTCAAGAGTTCAGGCAAAACGATGTGGGGTTGTGCTCAGTTGTGGTGGTTGGAGGGCAAGGGTTCACGAGGTTGCGGGACTCCATATCTTGAGACATGCTCTCGAACATGTGCATGGCAAGCCGCATGTTAGATTTGATGTAGTCGTAATGTCGTTATCTGTAGGTCCGCCATATCCTGAAGATTTTTAAATATTTTTGCCATCTGCTCCGTAGCTCGCTTCTTTCGCTTCGCAGATATCCAGACGTTCGTATCCATGGCAGTCCATCCGCAGGCGGGAGGAGCATAGAGACTCGTGCTGCCTTGCAAGGTTTGTTGGAGTTCCGGGAGTTGAGTTCGAAGGATGTGGCCCCGACCGTGCCAGGCTGTTTTGGATCTGGTTCATGGATTCCTAAATCCAGTCAGCGATGCAGCTGTCGCTGCTCTTATTGCTTGCGCAGTGTGCATGCCTAGGGGTTTGAAGCATCTTGCAGGTGGACAAAGGCATCTTCATTGCCAGATCATAGGTGTCGAACATTCTTATATATAAAAATATACACATACATATGTATGTTTGCATGCATGCATGCTTGTACTTGTATGTATGTTTGTGTGAGTGTGTGTCGTGTGTTTGGTGTGTTCTTTCATGGGGACAGGGATTCACTCTTTTCAATTGTTTTGTGCAGGGGGACGGGGAAAAACCTGCCCTTGCCAGGGACAGCGAGGTGTTCACCTTTCGTTTTTTGTTGTGCTGCGCCGTTCCTTTGCGCCGGGTGCGGGGCAGAAACCTTTACACCCTACGGATCACTTCATTTTGCTTTACATGCCACTGCTCGTGCTTGGCATGCGTGGTACCCTGATCACTTAATCTTCCCTTCCGAACATGCAGACGGCGGGTATATACAGACTGAGTATTGATATGTTTACTTTGTTCCAGGCCGTCAATGGCAAGGACAGGAATGACAAGGCAGTGTGTGAACCACTTGCTGGATGGGGACCGGTAGTCGGTCGAAATGCTATAATAAGAGAGGCTTGTTGTGAGTTCGTCCTAGATCTTGCTGCTACAAGGAGGTAGTGTCTGCTCAGAGATCAGATCAGATGTCTAAATTCCTGCAAGTTTTTGTGCAGGCTGAGGACTTGTTTCAACATGCAGCGCTCTAAATGTAAGTGGTCCAACTCTAGCATGGGACAGGCGAGCAAAGAAGCCGCTCGCAAGGCAAAAGTGAAGGCGGGTGCATGCGTCATTTGGCCGTTGTAGCATGCCCCGAAAGCAGTGGCTCCATGTTTTGATGAGCAGCCTTGAGATTCAGAGCAGCATTCATTCACAGGTCGAGCTTGACGCAGCGAAAGCTGGTGCTGACTCCGACAGGCGATCTGGACGCAAGGCCTTGTGGCAGCCTTGCGATGCCAACGCCTGCTGTCGTGACATAATTTCGTTGCTCCAGGCCGCCAAGGACAAGAATGACAAGGCCGTGTCTGCACCACTTGCCGGATGGTGACCGGTAGTCTGTCGGAATGCTACAACAGAGACTTGTTATCAGCTTGTCCTAGAGTCTTGCTGCAGGAGGAGGTGCAGATCCTTTTTCGGCTTGCCCATGTCTCCACGTAAGCCGTCCTTCACTATGTCCTTTGCTAGCATGGGACAGGCAAGCCAGGAAGCCGCAAACAAAGCAAACATGAAGGCGGGGAGCATGCATGTTTCCACTTAGCCGTTGTAGCAGGTCCAGAGAGCAGAGTCAGCCGTCAGATTCGGATCAGCATTTATTCGCAGGCCGAGGTTGACGGAGCGATGGGCACTGTTGATTCACACCGGCGAGCTGGCAAGGCCTTTGGCAGCCAGGTTTTTCCAGATTCAGAGTCATGGTATATTTCTTTACTCCAGGCTGGCAGTAATAATGAAAAGAAAGACAACGAAGTGTTGCATCACTGCTAACTCGTGACAGTAAAAATTGTCGGCTTCTTGTAGCGGCAACCGGAGATCAAACGTCCAAATTACATCGCAGAGTTTGCACGCAAGCTGAGGGCACCACACATCTTCTTCAACATGCAGGGGTCTACATATGTTTACATGTAAGTGGTCCAACTCTAGCATGGGGCAGGCGAGCAAAGAAGCCGCTTGCAAGGCAAAAGTGAAGGCAGGGGCAGACGTCATTTGGCCGCTGTAGCATACCCCGAAAGCACTGGCTCCATGTATTGATGAGCAGCCTTGAGATTCAGAGCAGCATTCATTCACAGGTCGAGCTTGACGCAGCGAAAGCTGGTGCTGACTCCGACAGGCGATCTGGACGCAAGGCCTTTTGGCAGCCTTGCGATGCCAACGCCTGCTGTCGTGACATAATTTCGTTGCTCCAGGCCGCCAAGGACAAGAATGACAAGGCCGTGTCTGCACCACTTGCCGGATGGTGACCGGCAGTCAGTCGGAATGCTACAACAGAGACTTTGATTCTGCTGGAGGGGGAGGGGCAGATCCTTTTTCGACGTGCCTGTGTCTCCACGTAAGCCGTCCTTCACTATGTCCTTTGCTAGCATGGGACAGGCGAGCAAGGAAGCCGCAGACAAAGCAAACATGAAGGCGGGGAGCATGCATGTTTCCACTTAGCCGTTGTAGCATGTCCAGAGAGCAGAGTCAGCCGTCAGATTCGGATCAGCATTCATGCGCAAGCCGAGGTTGACGGAGCGATGGGCACTGTTGATTCACACCGGCGAGCTGGCAAGGCCTTTGGCAGCCAGGTTTTTTCTAGATTCAGAGTCATGGTATATTTCTTTACTCCAGGCTGGCAGTAATAATGAAAAGAAAGACAACGAAGTGTTGCATCACTGCTAACTCGTGACAGTAAAAATTGTCGGCTTCTTGTAGCGGCAACCGCAGGGGTCTACATATGTTTACATGGAAGTGGTCCAACTCTAGCATGGGGCAGGCGAGCAAAGAAGCCGCTTGCAAGGCAAACGTGAAGGCAGGGGCAGACGTCATTTGGCCGCTGTAGCAAGCCCAGAAAGCAGTGGCTCCATGTATTGATGAGCAGCCTTGAAATTCAGAGCAGCATTCATTCACAGGTCGAGCTTGACGCAGCGACAGGTGGTGAATCCGACAGGCGATCTGGACGCAAGGCCTTTTGGCAGCCATGTGATGTCAACGCCTGCAGACGGAGGCGACATCCAGATTGAATGGTTTCTTCGCTCCAGGTCATCAATGGCAAAGAAAAGAAGGACGAGGCAGCATGTGTAGCGCTGCTGGCTGGTGAGGTAGATGGTCGGAGGATGTCGGAACGTTGTCGTCTGGGATCATTGCCCGCTACTTCTAGCAGCATCCAGTAGAGGCGTGGGCAGTGTCTCTCCAGAGATCTGCATGGCAGTCACACCAAATTTCGCCGATTCTTGGCGAACCCGAATGCTGTACCCTTGTCGTAGATCTGCACGACAAAGTCTCCTCAACACGTGCTTTTCAAAATCTGCAGGCCCCAAGCCCATGCCCTCAACCGCGAGCGCAACGCTGCCAGGGTGCCTCTGTCTGCGTGCAGCTTTTAGGTTCATGTCCGCCTTCTGCTCAGACGGGACAGGGTTCAGTTCCGTTGAGACGGCATGGCTTTCAGGGTTACGCCAGGGGTTTGCAAGACAGTCAAGCCTGAAGCCGTCGGCTCAGCACGAACGTAGCTGGACCGTACCCATATCCGGCTGGCACCCAACTTTTTAAGTTGAACTGACAGCTTGCAGTGGAGGGTAATGGAGCAATGCGTGTCAGAGAAGCCTGCATTCACAAAGCTTCCGAGGCCGGAGGTGCGCTGTGGCGTTTGCGGCACGGCTGTGGAGCGAAAGGGGCCGGCAGTGCTCTGCTGGGGGGCTGTGGGGCCTTTGGAAAAACCTTGGCCCAGTAATGATTAGTGCTTTGCTTTGTTTTCTTGCCCTGCTTTAGACTGTGTTGGGTCCGGATGTTTGCTATTTGCTGGGGCTTGGGCCTTGGCGGGCTCGTTCCGCGAGGTCTTGTCACTGTGTGCTTTGGCCACTGATCCTAGCGGCAAAGGACTTCTCCGGAGTGTTGGTCGATGTTCCAGAAAGCATGTGCAAGTTGTGAGTGCCAAAGCCCCAAACCCTGAACACTACGCTGTGAGCCCCGACATTGCAACTCAACCACTGCACCCAAGCTGGAACCTTCAGAGATGGATGAATCGTTGGCCGGCCAGGTCATGCCAAAATTGCACGTCCGCGCTGTCTGCAAAGTTTCTTGACCGGAAACACAAGTCAGATTGATATCTGGGCATTCACGATGGCAGGGGTGGAGTCTCGTTTCTTTTGGTTTTGCGCTTAAGGCTGGGAGCTCAATTTCGCAGTGTAACGTTTATGGGGCTTAGTGTGCTCGTTGCAAGTTGAACTATAGAGAGCAGCAGTGCCGGCTGGTAGACATGAAGCTTAAGAGTCCAAAGGCTTGTAAGAACACCACTGTCGCAACATGAATGCCAGCTGTGTTCCGGACGGAATTGGGCCAGATGGTGGTTGTCTCAGCTTCGGACCAGGCGAAGCTTCAGCCAAAGCCCAGCTACCGCAAGGCTCGGGCTTCGACATGCGGTTGGGGACCGTGTGTGGTGCTCTGGCTATGGTCCTCGCTGGCCGGCGAAAGTGGAGATGATCAGCTTCGACGGTGCAGAGGCCTGGGGTCTTCTGCCCTCAGAATGAGCGCTAGACATGATTCGAAAAATGTTCAGAACCCTTGCCCAAATCGTGGTGCCAAAGAAGCTCCCGCTTGAGTTCGGATATTATGCTAAGCTGGTTGAGGGTCTGCTGTGCTCGGACTCCAGTTGTTGCTTGCTTGCTTGTTATCATCTGCCTGGGCGGGTTGCCTCCGAGTTCGTTAACCTGCCTTGCTGGCCTGCGGAGGGTGAGGGCCCACAAGACCCAGAAGGCTAAAGCCTCCCTTGCTTGACAAAGTCTGAGAGTGAGCTTCAAGGATCCTGAGCTTCTTCATCAGGAGCCCCAGGGTTTTTGGGAAGTCCAGCTCGGCCTTTGGGCTCCCAGTCTAGCGTGTTCCGGTGTGACGCAGTCAGCCCTTGTCGAAACCTCGTTGCCTCAGGACACGGAGCCCTATTGCGTCTCCTTCTATGGGGAGAAGACCAAGGCGTGGGTCAGCGAGGCCTGGGTGTGGCACAAGCTCTGGTGGTTTGGGCTTGTTCTTTCCAGGGCTTGAAGAGCTTCTCAGGGATTCGAGGTTTCGGAATCAAGATTTGTGGGTCGTACATCCCAGAAGCGGGTCTTGGACTCAAAGGCTTGGAGTGAGAAGGTTGTTTTGGTTCGTTTGGTTTTGTGGGGCTTCGTGGTTCGAGGCGTTGTATCACTATTTGGGTTGCTTTTTTTATGATTTAGGAAGTCAGCGTTTTTTTCACGAGGGCTTGGTAGCCGCCTGCACAAAATTGGCATGAAACAAGGGTTTGACGGTGTCAGGGCTATGCAAGATCCTCTTGGCCTTTGAACTTCAGAACTTTCGGGTTTCTGGGCTTTTTTGGGGGGTTTTCGGTGTGCGTGTTCTAGGAGGTTTTCGGGTTTAAGTGGCTTGCTGTCTGGCTTTTCGGGGGGGGGGTGGCTTCCCAAATAAGGTTTCTGGTTGGAGCGTTTTGCCTGTAGTGTTTCGGGGTGAAAGGTTTTCTTGGTGTTCCAGGGGCCGAGCCCCTCGTCTTTCCCCCGTCGGCGCTAGGGCTAGGGCGCCTGGCACAAACGCTTGCTCCATCTCCTGCGGGGTCGTGTAGCGGAGCAGTGGGTAGGTGGTGTATGGGTCTGCAAGTTAGCGGTGCGATATGGAAGAAGGATTACAGGGATGTCCGCATCCACGCATCATCAACCACCGCCAAGCCTACCCCACCATGCAAAGAAAGGGATTCCACACAAAGTAGCTTGATGGAGGTCGAGGTAATGGTTGCAAATGCACGGTCTTTCTCCCTGATACACTTACCCTGCAACCCCCGTTTCCATGTCGCAGAACAAAGAAGGGTCGCAGCAGTGATGTGCCTCCATAGTTCACTCTGTTCTCTTCCGGATTGCAGCAGCTGTGCATCTTCGGTTCAGCCGTGCTGCCATGCTTCTTCCTGCCGTTGGAGCTTCCTCCAATCCTCTGCCTTGCTTGGGGCCATGACGACTCCAGTTGCAGTCTCAGGTTTCGGGGCTTGAGTTCTGGGCCACATGACGTGTCAAGCTGACTTCATGACCTGCTCTTACCCCAGAGGCCTGGAAGGAAGGTGGACATCCGTAAGTTCGAAATACGCCGATACGCCGAACTCCAAGAACCTGCCCTTGCAGCCAAAACTCCGTGCCAACAAACCCATTCTCAGCAGGAAAGATGCCCCCGGCGCATGATTGCTTTATGGGCCTATTGTCCTGTTCTTCTTGAGCCCTTATTGTAATCCTTCTGTCGTCACTGTGGTTGCCAATTTGGGTTTTCTTTTGCCGCTTCTTTGCTGAACCAGAAACCGCCACAGCCAGGCAAAGCTCATGTTTTGGGGGAGCATCAAGCCCTCGCGACCGGCGAAGCGTTGGCAGCGCCGCTTCGACGTGGCTGTCGCCGCAGCTGAGGGGTCCGGCAAGTGAAGAATGCACAATCGAAGCTTTCAAGGGCCCCTGCGAGAGAAAGAGCAGCCTTTCGGCAGCTTATCTATGTATGAGATGACTAGTGTTCAAGACATTTGTCTGAACTCTGGGCAGACTCTGGGGCTTCTGGAAGTTCTTGGATTGTGTAGTAGTGCCTGCAGTCATACATTCGCAGCCTACGGTTACAGTATCTCTGCGTCCGGTGCAGTTGCCCCGAGATGGCTGCACCGAGTCGCCCGAATTCGGTCCGCACCTCGCGATATCGAGCCGTGCTCGTGCTGGTTCAAGAAAGAAAGGGAAAGAAGCGCCACGGTGACGACCTTCCACCTTGCAGATGATGGTGTGCAATCTGGTGTACATACTCGAAAACTAGAGTCAAATAGAGGACGCGAAAGATCAAGATATGTTTGAAGGGAAATCCGTCGGCTCGTAGCATGACGAAACATATAGCACCATGTTCAGATGCTTGAGTGTGATGTTGGTGATGAGCCGCTGATGCGAGACGAAAGTGAAGATGATGATCACGCTGGCGGTGCTCAGACTCGTGTGCCTGGCCATGGTGATCATGATAGCCATGACGATCACGAGGGTATGATCAGCATGATCCCAACTACAGAAGAGTGATGGACATAGTGCTGACCATGACGATCATCACGATCATGCTTCGTGGTGCTACTGGTGTCGCGACGATGAGGAGTTTTTGCTAGTGCTGATGCTCATGGTGCTTCTCCAAGAATCTAAGGTAGAACCCATGGGCCCCTAGTATGGGCCCTTAACCCTGGGACCCTAATATACCTACTATATACCCTATATATACCCTTAAGGGACCCTAGAATCCCCGAAGGGCCCATGTTAGGGGCCCATTGGTTCAACCTTAGAAAGAAAGTCTCGAAGCGCCGTCCCAGATCTTACCCGATGTGTTCTCGATGTCTCAGCACCAGCTACGGAGCCAGCATGAGGCAAAGACCACATTCTGCCATCGTCATCGTACAAGAATCGTTGACAGCGTGTATGTCAGGTCTACATTTGCCAGCTGTGGCCGCAATTGTGTTCATCATTTCGCGCTGCTACTCTGGATTGGGGGATGTGGATTCAGTTTCACTTCCTGCATATGGTAAGACTTTCTTGTTCAGGTGCTTCGGTTAGGCTTCAGGGTCCCTGGGCGCTCACGGCATCATGGCGGAAGTGGCAGCCACGGTTCGACGGCTCCTGGCAGTGGGCGGTTTCGTGCCTACCTAAGAAAGCGATGATGGTGAAGATGGCTTTCCCGAGTGTTCAAGCAATTCGTATTCTCCGTACTTGCAAGCAAGCCGGTCTGACTTGGCTTTGTGTTTTGTTGCATCTGATCCCGCCAATCGAGAGGTGGTCTTGTTTGCTTCCAAATCGCGTGCAGCATGTGATTGACGAGGGTCCCCACTTGCTGGGCTTAACTGGACATGGCAGCCATGGTATATGATATGGTATGGCAGAGGCGACGAAAAATGTTGGATTGTGCCTATATGCGAGTCCAGCAAAAGTGTGTGTGTTCAAGAAGCCCACGGAGCTGTACAAAGTCGTGGTATGGATGTGTGTGTCTGCGGATACAAACATACGCTGTCACCACCATGTCCAAAACATGCTCCGTCACATTGTGCTTTTGCCGATTTTGAACGCCACTGCAAGCCTCTGCCCTTTATAGAGACACTGCGCAAAATAAACAGATAGGCACATTGACATGCTTGTGCATACATGCATTCTCACACACACACACACGTTCTGCCCTGGGTACATGCATGCTTACACTCATGCATGCATCCATGCATACACATGCCAAACCGGGCCTGACCTTCACGCAACATACATACACACATACATACACTCATCCATCCATCCATCCATCCATCCATGCATGCATGCGTGCGTGCATGCGTGTGTGCAGGCATGCATGCATGCATGCATGCATGCATGCATGCATGCATGCATGCATGCATGCATGCATGCATGCATGCATGCATGTACACACACACGCACACACGAACGACAGGCAGACAGAGAGACTTACGCACATGCTGACTTAGATACATTTGTGTACACATGCATGTGTGTGTTTTTTTCGACTAAGCACAGAAAAAGCTTTGCGGTGAGTTCTGGAGGAGGCATGTAACTATTCTGATGCACCCTGCGCAGTATCGCGACTAGGATGGAAGAGGCTTTGAGACGAAAAACTAATCTTTGACTTGTGAAAATGGACGCCGGGGCCCGCGATTAAACTATCCGCAGCCACGAATGCGAAACCACCCCACCCTCCAGATCGCACCCAATTACGCTAAATGTTCTTTCTCTCAGAGGGCTGGCCAAGGTTACCTCGCAGCGCTCGGAGGGAAAAGCTGATATCCAGGAGGGAGATTTTGCCAGTCGGTCCTTGTTTTCCGAGGTGGTGCTTGAGAATGCCGTGACAGCCACCGGAGCGCGAGCACATTTGCGAGCAGAAGCTGCATATTCCAGTTTAGTGTACAAGAGATTGCAGGCAACAGCCCTTGGTTTACTTGCTCATTACTTCGGCTGTTGATGCAGCGAGTGAGCGGGAGCTAGAGGGGAGAGAGAGAGAGAGAACTGAAGTAGGTCGTGGAAGCTCAGGGGGATGTGCTGTTGTGATTTGTGATTTTTACCTGTTCCTTCGACCTAGCTTCCGTGTCTTTTTCCGGAAACCGAGCATCCATAGCTTCTTGAAAGCCCCCACAAGGCCCCTAATACAGGGGTGCGCCATCCGGCGCGGGGTGCTTGACACGCACCTCAAGCCCCGGAGAACAGAACAGAGAGAGAGAGAGAGAGAGAGAGCGCGAGAGAGAGAGAGAGAGAGAAAGAGAGAGAGAGAGAGAGAGAGAGTGGGGGCGAGAGAGTGCGGGGCGGGCCCGAGGCTCGAGAAAGAAAGAGAGGCCCTCCCCGCCCAGATTGCCTGCACATCCCAGGCGCCCTGTTCTTTGTGCAGTGTAGTGCAACTGGGACGTTACGTCCGTGGTTTGAGACGGTGCCGTTTGCCTCGCAGGAGTGGGAGCCGTGCTGCCAGCACCACTGGTAGGTCGGCTGGTCACATAGTGTCCGTTCAGCGGCTGTTGGGAGGCGGAGTTCCTGCGTGTGAAGGCTTTGCTCAAGAAGAACGAGCCCCCACCCAAGTGAACCCCAAATTCAGCCCGAGGTCTACCCTGATGTGAAAATCCAGCCTTTCAGCATGATTCGTTTTCAGTTCGTCATGCCCTTTCTCCTGGTCTTTAGATCATGCCACACCAGTGCTCCCGCCCTAGGGGGCACATGAGTTTGAGTTCCTCTTTTTGCCCCGCCATAGGCGTTACACCCTAGTGAGTCGCTGGTCCCGCACACGACATGTCCTGAGATCCCAGGCTTTTCGACACTGGAGCCCAGCGCGCCCTTTCTCCCCCAAAGCTCTGCAGGAATGTTTGGACTTTTCGGATTTCTGCTTTGCCTCGACAGCTGCGGATACGGCCTGGAGCTTGGGTTTGAAGGAAAAGATCGAAGTCGACCGAGGCAATTCTAGCTTCTCAACCCGGCCAGAATTTCTGTCTGGGAGTTCTGCATCAACGACCGCTGTCTGAGTGACTCATCGTTTTTACCATCTCAGTAGCTAGACCACTGGATGCATGACGAGTCTGGGCTGCCCGTTGCGCCTTTTGTTGCCAACATTGATTTTACGATGTATTTTGGTGCCCTTTTACGACAAAGATCGCGGGAGCGCATGAACTAAGGTGAGCGTTTTGCTACTGCTCTGAACCCCAATCTCGGCTTGTGCCAGGGCTGATCGGAAGCTACCGGGTTTGGATGCTGGAATCATCTACCTTTTGAGCTTGTTGTTGCAGCTCAGTTTTTCCCGTATACGGGAGGCTCAAAGGCTCTCCAGTTCGAAGCTGCGGGCACAACAATCAGCTTACACCCCGGAGCGCCCAAATCCATCGGTTTGGGATGAAGATTTAGGGCGAGTTTCGCGGTCAAGGGCTGAATTACCAGCAGCATGCCAAATTCCATGTCCGCTTCTCGAACCTCAGCCGCCCAGGATCGGTCGCTAATTTCCTTTTCCGACTCTCAGAGCCGGGCTATCGATTTCTTTTCAAGTGGGTCGAGGGCTCAGGGAGACGGAGTCGAGCGATCGAGCGAGCGAGAGACAGAGAGAGAGAGAGAGATGCTAGGCATGAGCTCAGACACGAGGGTGTATCGTGGGAGAACCAGCTTGGAAGATTCAGGGAGCACTTAGACTTAGATGGCGCGACGGACACAACAGAGCCCGACAACGAGCATGAGATGGATCTGACTGGGAACAGTGAAGAGGGATGGTGAGTGAGCTTTAAAATGCTTGACGGGGTGTTTTTGTTTTTCGGGGGAGTGTCAAGTGATGGGTCATGCCTTTTTTAGTTTAGTTGGGGTTTAGGACTGCCTGTTTGCTTTGCCTCTCTCTCCCGACAGTGTGCATGGGATCGACGCAGGCAAAGCTCCGAATCATACCCCTCTCAAAGATCTACCGCGCATGCCAGTACAGTCAAAGTTCTCTCTTGCAAACAGGGATTCGAAGTAGTGCCTCTCGACTTGTGAGATTTGTAATAAATCCTGCCTTAGCAAAGGCCTGCTCCGCCCATGCTTTTTTCAGTTTCGTCTGCCATCGTGCAGCAAAGTGACGCCATAATTCTCCGGTGCCTTCCGGGGCCAGCAAGGGGCGTTGTAGACACGTTCACACGTAGAATCTTTTCCCGAGGTCGTCCGGCGCACCCTAATGCCACCCCCTAGGTTTCAGCTTTTACATGAAAGATTCAGTCTTCATGACAGTTCTCCTTCGACTGCATACAAGATCCGTTTGTCCCGGGGAGGGAGGGAGGGAGGGAGGGAGGGAGGGAGGAACAGACAGAGAGAGAAAGAGGAACTGGAGCTTTGCACGGGTTTTGCTTGGTGCAGCTGTCCAGGGAGTGTGCGAGCAGAGGACGGGTAGGTCGGAGGCAGTGCAGTTGTGCAAGGTTTTGTTCGGTGTGAAGGCGGGGAAGAGCGTGGAGGGAGGGTTCAAGGTGTGAAAGGGGTAGCACCCCTGTTACGCCGACTATGGCGCTAGCCGCCGGACGGGCAGAGGGTTTTCGTGGGAGGCCGCGCCGGTGCGTGCCTGACCTCTGAAGCAGGCAAGCAAGAAGAGAGAGGAGAGAGAGAGGGAGAGCGAGGGAGAACCTCCTTAGGGCCGCAAGCAAGCAAGAGGGAGAGACGGTGAGAGCGAGACAGAGAGAGCGCTTAACAGGCGCACATGCGCGCGGTGGGGAGGCAACTCCCCACCACAGCCCTGGCGAAATAGAGAGCGCTTCAGTTTTGCGACAGCCGACCGGGTCGTATGCGGAATGCTCGCAGATGGCACTACCGTTGCGATCTGCTGGCTGCAGTAGGTACTCGTAGCGACCAAAGACCAACTGCCAAGGGTGCAGCCCACGAGTGAGGGCGAGGGTGCGGGTGAGTGCGAGGGCGATACTGGGCAACGGCAAGTTGCCAACGCTAGCTGACATCCTGAATCGAGGCCCCAGTGTTCTTCACACCTTCTCTGGCAGAAGCCCCAGACGAAATGAAAGAACCATGGCCATGCTTGGTTTGGAGATTATGGTTGTTGGGCTTTGTCCGGCTGAGAAGCTTGTACTGGTACTGTAAAGGGGTGTGACCACAGATTGGGTATAGACAGTGTAGTTATAGGCGTACCGCTTCGTTGAAACGGACAGATTAGGCAGCAGGCCTGCTATTGTATGATGGCTGATGTGTTTCCAAGTGTTGCCCAGGTGCAACCCAAAGTCAATGAAAGCCGATGCCCCGAGCTCTCGAATCACTGCAGCCTTCTTCCCCAGAGCCGAAGCTTCCGAGCCACAAGTCAGAATGCATAATACACGTCTGGATTCGGGGTCGGGCTCGACAGAGTGCACTATTGCTGCTGCAATCTTGAAAGTATCCCATCTGCCCCTTGAGCCCGGAACATCTCTGAAGCTTTCAGATCAAGCTGCCGCTGGTGGAGGACAGTCAGTGGTCAGCCCGAGTTCTCGCTATGCTTGTGGTTCGACATGAAAGTCTTGAAACTCTGCGAACTATTCTACAGATCGGGCAAACCTGACCCCAATCCTGCTAGCGTTGCGCAGACTCCCGGGTCATACACCTAGAATTCCAGAGGAGCCCATTACGGGTGCAGAGTTTGTTCGCCGCGCGCTTTGCATGTTTTCCTGGCCAAGATTTTGAGGCGAGCGATTGTGGTATTTTCAACCATATGCGTAAAGAGGTCTTTGCTTCAATAGGTTCTGGCAGTTGCGCAGGGGCATGAGGGGTTGTGCGTGGGCTGAGTTTTGACGAATGTCTGTTGGCTTTCACGTAGCGATTGGGGCACATTTTTGCTCGTACGTACAGTAAGTTATGTCTGCAACCTCCAGAAGGATGTGGCGCTCCTATGGCTGAACCCTCTCTTTCCACGATGCATCTGTTAGGAATGATTTGAGCTCTGCCTGCGTGAACCTCTTAGCAAGGATCGCGATGCAAGCCTCGGCAGAAGATTCAGCTCCTGCAGGCAAACATTCCGCCTTGTCACGGCAGTACGGTAATCACCATGTGATCAACAGGCAGTATACCAATGTAAATCTCGTCGTAGGCACCGCATCAGGTGCATCCGAGTGCTAAAGCCCGCGCCAGTGCACGCCTCTCAAGCCGGAACCCGAAAGCCGGAGAAGACCGCATCACGCCCATGACATCGACGCCGTTCAGAAGTCCGCTGAAAGAAGTCCATTGTCGCACCACGCCATCCAATCATGTAGAAGAACTTTGATGAAAGAGCGCCTCCAGACCGCGACCTGACAGCCAGAAATGCCTTGGTGCAAAATCTGAAGTCACCCTAAGCACCAGAAAGCCTTCCAGTGTGCCTCCTATTACTGCTTTATCCACGAAACCAGAAGAATCAGCTGCTTGCAAAAGCAGTGGCAACATCATGCCTGCTGCAATCCAGAAGACCCATAAAAGGGCCAACGATGTTCCGTCAGGTCAAGGCCCAAGGTTGAAGCCGCAAACTGCATCTTCGTGAACCACTACCACCAATCCCATCGTTCGGTCGACGAACCCACTCGGAAGTACTTTGACCCACCCCAATCCTGCAACACCGTGAAAATTCACGAGAGTCTGAACACAAGACCTCAGAATGCCCTAGGCCTGATCCTGCTTCTCTTTGCCGGCGGTCTCCTGCAGATGGCCTGGGACGCAACCTTGGTAGGGTTCCTCTCCGGCTTCGGCAGGCTTTGATCCAACGAGGGCGCGTAGGCATGGTCTAGGCATGGCCTCGTGTCTCTTGGAGACACCCCGCCATGCTTTCGACCCGCTCACCCTTACCCGTGATGGGCATGATTGCGGCAACTTTAACAGTGATGTGCTGCTGTCTGTGGAAGCCTTGGACATTTTCATGTTTTCCTTCATGGACATTCCCGGGCTTGGGGTTGTCGTGCCAATCCCGATCAAGCCTCGATGAGGGCAACGTTATTTAGGCGTAAGTGTAATCAGAATCCGAGATTTCAGGGTTTCCGAGTCCTAGTAGTTGGGTTTCTTTGCTAGGGTCCCCTCTGTTATGCAAACTTTCACGTTCGAGACGGAGAAGGGCCCCCGCTCAAGTGTTCGAGGGAGTAGTCATGTGGTCCCTTGAACTTGGTATCCGCATGTATTGTCAACTAATCACTAATCACAAGATGGAGGCTGACCTGACTGCGCTGAGGTGGCGACTGTGGCGAAATTCCTGGGATCTGTGCTGCCAGCCAACAAGGTGAAGGCAGACCGCCTTCTGGAAACCAACGTAAAGCTCAACGCCATGGCTGTTTCGCGCTTGGGGGCTGCAGGGCTTTTTTTTCAAGAGCCGTGAATCATTCAGAACATTGGGACGGTCACCGGGCCTTCAGCTGGAGCCAGGTCCTAACACTCAACGCCGAAACATCGCAAACCCCAGCCCATGGACTTACGCGGATCTTTTCTCTGGGGCCCTGGTAAACATCAAAGAGTATTACAGTAGTAAAGTACTCCTTCTATGTACACGGCAAGCCTCGATCTTCCTCGCCTGTGAGCGCTGCCAGGCTGAAGTCGAGGATGCCATCGCCCCGGAGATCAATTCAATCGAAGCGTCGGTCCTTGGGTCGGTGTGTCTAGGGATGTTTGGAGGATCAGGCTCATGTTCCTCGTTTGGGTTGCCTCCAGATAGGCGCTGGCGTCGGGTCCAGAGTCTCAACTGACGAAGCGAGACTCTCGGTAGTTGGGACAGCATCGTTGAATGGCCTGTTGTAGGGCTGGCAAAAGATGGTCGGTCTTTCAAGGAACTGCTGCGAAATTGTCAGCAGCACTCGCAGCCTGGACAGCCTCACGCTCACCGACCCTGCGTCTCTCTCCACACCCGCTACCCCAATCTGTGTCAGCGAAGCCCGAGCCCCGAAGGCCCCCTTAGCCCCAAACACTTCTGCTATCAGGCAGCCCCGGCTCTCCCTGGCCTGACGCCGAAAAACGCGGTGGCCTCCCTAGGGTCTCCGATTGGGTTTGAGAGTTTTGGGCGCGGGCTAGGGCTCTTGAATCTGCACCTTGGTCCTCAATCAAGATGCGGGGCCTGTGCGTGCACCAGCTCGTGCTAGCACTTATGCTGCTTCTTATTCTAACTTTGTGATTATGTTCGTTGCTGACGATGATGATGAGTATAATTAATTATGATTATTGTTGTTGATACATGTGCCAGGAGTATCATATTTTTTGGTTTCTTCGCTCACAGTTTCACGGTGACTGAAGTTGCATTGAGCGCATGTTGCTTGGGGGTTTGGTTTCGGAATCCGGTGTTGTGGGGTCGACTGTTCATGCCATGTCAGCCTTGGCCGGGAATTCTGAGTTGAGCTGTGCTATCGTACTCTGCTTGCATCAAGGAAGCCGCTGGAAGCTTTTCGTGCTCTCTAGTGAGTACCCACCGGCATAGGAATGAGCTTTCAGGCGAGGTGTGTTTCGGACTCGCAGCGTGTAAAATCAGTTGGGTTCTAGCCTTTTCAGGTCAGGAAGTGAACAAGTCCTGTTACGAGTCCTGCACCAGAATGCCCGAGAGCCGAGGAGCCGTACCCGCGACCTGGCAGGTGGGTCCGTCGTGTGCGTAGTGCGTCTTGGTGATTTTAGGCTTGGCCCCGGCCTCTGCATGTGTGGATTCCAGGCCAAGGGGGGAGGTTTAATTCTATGAGCAACCTGTCACACAGCATTCAGCGGTTCTGGTTCGACCAAAGAAGAGAATAACCACGACTACGATTCAGAAACTGCGAACCAAGAGAAAGCACGAATCAGAAACTGCGAATAGCGGAGAGGAAGAATCAGTGCGAAGCAGAAACTGGATGGCGAAAATCCCGCCCTTTCATCAGGCGATGGATTTTGATCGCGTTTCTTCTGCCCGCCCCTCATTAGGCCCTAGGCGATTGCGGTTGAACACATTCCTCACCCCCCCCAGGCGATTGGCGGTTGATCAAAGCTGCCCTCGCAGTAGGCAACAGCATTCGTTAAATGCGCTTGCCCGAGGTTGTGGTTTCCGCTGTGTGACCAACTTCATAGGATTCTGATTCAGGGGTCGGGGATGCGTCTGGCAAACCTTCCTGACGGAGGTTGAGGGCGAAATCGGGAAAGCATGGCGTGACTCGAAGCTCTAGGTTCTTTCGAACCCTACAGACGAAAGACTCCTTTCACACGCACCAAAACTTTATGAAACAACATACGCATCCCTTCAGATCGCCACTGAAGCAGTCGAGCTTGGAGGCCTTACAAGCGCAGATGGCTTCCTGTGTATGCGGTCATTATGCTGGCGGCGAGGGCCCAAGGTGAAAAAGCAGTTTCCCTGAATTTTACGACCTTCTGACCTTGAGGCCTCGGTCTGGCGCCTGCGGTGGCCTTCGGGGGTTGTAGTAGCGTCAAGGTACTGTAGAGCGGACTGGGTAGTAGCCAGACTTCGGCTACGGAATATGAGTAATGCGACGAACTCGCACAACACAAACGCTATTGATTATGCTGATGATATGAAACGTCTCAATATACGAATACTATGAGTTGTACCAAAAAGACGAAGAATATTAATAAGACAGCAACTGATAATATAACTACACACCACACCAACGAAACTCGTATATACTTGTTGCACTAGCAGTATTAGTTATTGCAACAGGAGTAGGAGTAGGAGTGGATTAGTACTAGTACTAGTAGTGGTAGTATTGGTACTGGTATTGGTACTGGTCTTAGTACTAGTACTAATACTAGTACTAGTACTAGTAGTGAAGCAGTAGTGGTGGTAGGAGTAGTAGTAGTAGTAGTAGTAGTAGTAGTAGTAGTAGTAGTAGTAGTAGTAGAGAAGAAGAAGTAGCAGTAGCAGTAGCAGTAGCAGTTGCAGTAGTAGAAGTAGGAGTAGTAGTAGTAGTAGTAGTAGTAGTAGTAGTAGTAGTAGCAGTAGTAGTAGTAGCAGTAGTACCAGTAGCAGTAGTAGTAGCAGTAGTGGTGGTAGTGGTTGTGGTGGTGGTAGTAATAGTCGTCGTCGTGGCGGCGGCGGTGGCGTTGGTGATGATAATGATAATGAATCGTGGTGGTGGTGGTGGTGGCGAAAGGAGTAAGAGTAGGAGTCGGAGTAGTAGGAGCAGAAGCAGTTGGAGACGGAGTAGGAGTAGGAGTAGTACGAGGAGTAGAAGAAGGAGCAGTAGTAGAAGTAGTGGTAGTAGTAGTAGTCGTCGTCGTAGCAGTAGTAGAAGTAGTGGTAATGGTAGTGGTAGTAGTGGTAGTGGTAGTGGTAGTGGTAGTGGTAGTGGCAGTGGCAGTAGTAGTAGTAGTAGTAGTAGTAGTAGGAGGAGGAGGAGGAGGAGGAGTAGTGGTAGTAGTGGCAGCCGCAACAGCCGTAGTGGTAGTCGAAGCAGTAGAAGTAGCAGTAGCAGAGTAAGAGTAGCAGCAGCAGCAGCGGCAGCAGCAGCAGCAGCAGCAGCCGCAGCAGCGGCAGCGGCAGCGGCAGCGGCAGCGGCAGCGGCAGCGGCAGCGGCAGCGGCAGCGGCAGCGGCAGCGGCAGCGGCAGGGGCAGGGGCAGCGGCAGCAGCAGCAGCAGCAGCAGCAGCAGCAGCAGCAGCAGTAGTAGTAGAAGAGCTTAGTAGAGGTTGTTGTTGTACTTATTGTACTTGCTACTGCAGAAATTAAACCTCGCGAGGCACTCCTTTGCCTAAAGCTTTGTCGGCAGCAGCAGCCCCGGGACTTCTGGGTTTGGGTTTGTAGACATTAGGGTGATTAGGGTTTCGGGGTGTTAAGATCTCCTTGCATTTGGGGTTTCAAGGGTGTGGAAAGGGTTCACTGTAAGGTCCTGGCGCAGGGGGCTTTCTTGGTCGTGTCTTGATCTTCGCTAGAACTCCAGGGCATAGGTTGTTAGGACGTTGGGCCGGTGAGCCGACGAGCTGCGGCTTGATCTGAACCTATGGCCCACAACGTCCTTCGCCTTTTCGCTTTCATCTAGGAGAGGCACAGGGCCTACGTTTTGTTTTGGGTCTGTGTTTTGCTAAGCGGGCAGGCTTTCAGCTTGGATTCTTTGGTACTGCGGGTTGCAACCATCCACGGTGCCTGCATGGTGATACGGGCCTTTTTGCAGTTTGTGGCACTGGTTCAACCAGAGTCTCAGTCTCAGGTGCGAGTTATCCTAGGCCCCAAACCGAGAGACAAAGCTGAAGCATGCGGGGGCGGCGGCATTGCAGGTTTGTGCACATGTAGGGTACTGAGGTGTTTGATTCTAGCTGTGTTGCATGTGCTGCGTGAGCTAGCTGAGATGAGGTTGATCCGTGAGTTTCTAGCGCAGTTTCCATGAGTACTACTGGCATCAGCGCCATGTCTGCGCTTGTGGTAGAACGTTGTTAAATTGTGTGCCTCGACGCGGATGCGAAGGGGTTATGGCTATGGTTATGCATAAGCCTTTAAGACATTGAGAAACGAGAGAGGGATTTCTGTGGGTTACGACAGTACATATTCCTTGTTTAGCTAAGGGCACCCGCTTTCAGGGACTGTACACCATAAGCTCGAAATGATTTAAGGAGCCCATAGGTCTCGCCTGGTCGAGTCCGCCTTCGTCATGAGCGCCACCCTGCTGGCCTTCGTCCTAGGCGCGGCGCTCGGCAGGGAGTGTACGTAGGGTTTGGACTTCAGCTCCGGGGAGACCTTGACAGGCAAGCTTGCCGGCATACACCCAACGTCCCGTGCTGAAAAAGGGCCCCGGAGCTTGAGAAAAAGGTACTTTTCAAAATGGTTGTCTTCAGCTTCGTGAAGGATATTCGGCCGACGTTCTTTGGGAGGGACATTCCTGAATCAGGGTTTCATTGCGTTGGCCCCGTTTCGAGAATGACTCAGGACTACAATTACAAAGCTAAAGACAGGTGGACCCAGCTGGAATCTGGGAAGGACCCAGTCGGACCCAGCTGGACCCAGATGAGATCAAGATAGGACTCAGCAGGTTGTGCAAGGGTGGGGCTCAGAGCCGCAGGCAAAGTGATTCCAAACTCTCTGAACTGCTGGTGCAAGACCACGGCATTTTATCGACGCTGGTGCACCCGGCATTTTCTCTGCAGCAACAGGCGGCTTTTTGTATAGCACCGCCACAAGACCCGGCTTCGGATATTGCCATGCGGGAACCAAAAAACACCGAATCAATGTTACAACCTACAGCGACCCATGCCAGACACCCGCCAGACACACATAAACCCCACCACCGAGTCCTCCCGAGCCTCTCCCCAGCCCACAGGGTTTTCAAGGGCTTGAAGCAAAGGTTGTTCACTTTCGGGAATGCAACACCGCCATACATTGGAAGAAGGTCTAGTGGCAAAATACCCGAGAGTATATTCATGCAGACGGCTGATCCTGGAAGCATGAGTATTGCCCTCACAGTGGCAAGAAGGTGCTGGTTTTGAAGCCGCATTTTGCTCTCGGTTGGTGCCATTCCATGCGGTACCCTGACAGTAGTGCCTCCGCAGTTAGCACATTCTTCGGAGGCCGTCTTCTCAACTCAAGTAGGAAGTTCTTCGAAGTTGCAAGCAGACGTTGACGGATTTGAAACAAAGTCGCACCTCCGCTCACACCAACGCACAGACCGACAGAGACATACATACATGCATACATTTAAATAATGCATGCATGTATGCATCTATATTCAAAGGATACGACCGTTCATACACATAGCAAAATACATGCGCAGAAGTTAACAAAAAGAGTTGTCAACGCACGCGTATACATAAAAAAAAAATATATATATATATATACATATGTTTGTATTTACGTATCTGTAAGTATTATGCGTACAGTGATCTTGCAGGCTCGCCAGGGAGCGGGCTCATGATGCTTTGGTGAAGCCCTGCTGTCATTGCGGCCCCTTCCTGAGGCAACTGCGCTGGGCCGACCTTCAAGGCGCTTCTGCCGCCGGTGTTTGTCGGCACTTGGCCGGCATGGATGCATGTCTACTCGTTTACCTATGCACCTATCTGCTTGACAGGCTGCGATAAGTGTAAGAGCTGCATGTTAAGAAGGGTGTCATGTGCTTGAGTACTCCTGTTCTTTTGCTTGTGGGTTGTTGTAGTTCAGGGTCGGAGTGAGCGAGACTGTGGTTTCAGTGGGTTGATAGAAAACGAGCTCGTAATCAGGCAGAGCACCATTCTCGAGAGAGCTCATTTGAACAGGAGGATTATTTCGTTTTGCGGTGGTGCTGCGCGCATTCTTAAGCGGCTGTTTGCCCAAACATTCGCCGACTGTATTGTCACAAGTTAACCGTCAGAGCAAGTCGCCAGTCTGCAGACACTCGTCCCGACCTTGCACACGGTCTGGGGCATATTCGCGGAACGGACGTTAATCCACCCTCTCCCCCCCTCCCCCCGCCTCACCCCCCCCTCATCACACCTCATCAATGTGCATTTAGCCCTGGGGTTACGAAAGTCCCGCGTGAACCCCATTGAGTTATATATGCAAACGTGAAGGTGCGCCCGTTCGAACGTATGCACATGACCACCAGGATGAAGAGACACAGGCAGACACGCCATAGCCATCAGCTTTGTCAGGTTGAACTGGGGTCTGGCATGGGATGCTTCTAAGTTTATTTTGTTGTTGTTTTATTATATGTTGTTTCTTGTGGTATGCAGCAAGCTGTGTAGGGTGTAGGTGGTGATCTTGGGTTGCCACGCTTCCCGGTCTTGGGTTCAGGAGGCTTGGGAGTGCGGCGTCAAAAAGGAAGGGAGCGAGGTTACAAGGTTTCATAAAGTGTTGGGGTTTGGGGCCTTCGCGCTGAGACGGTTCTCGTGTGATCCAAGGTGTGTTTGGTGGCTGGATCGCCATTGCGCTGTGGGCTCGGGAGGAACCGAGTTTCACTGAAAAAGGTGCATGGATGGTTTGAAGTGTCGCATGTTTGCTAAGTTAAGACGGGTGAACTCGCAAACCAGCCTTCTGTCCTGGAAGCTCCTGTAAAACTGTAAAGTGTTCTCCGAAATTCGAAGCAGCGAGCATCACAGCTGGGTTCTATCTGCCAGGACGATGCCGAATCGTTCCACGACGCAAGCGTCCGAGCTGGTGCGAGCTTCCCCCTAGAACGGTGCTGGAGTTCAGTGCTCAGGGTCTCCGGGTGGTTGTTTTGGGACTCTGGTGCCAAGCCGTCTGTGCAGTTTGCAGCGCAACGTCTCCCATCACACACGAGAACGCATCAAAAGCGCCCAAGAACTCCGAAGCCTGTCATCAAGCACTAAGCACCTTACATGTTGTCTAGGATCTGACAAGCCCACCTCAGGAGCAGAGTTAAGCGCTGGTTCTCCAGGACTTCTACACCGAAAGCTTAGACTGGTTTTTTTGGTTGGAGAGGAGGAGTTTCCGACAGGTTCCTTGCGGTGTACGGGTGACGACGTTCAGGTCCTGGTGAGCTACTCGACAGCTGGAGGGGGCGGCACTTTGCTGTGGCTTTGCCGGCAAGGACTGAAAACTGTACACTGCAAACCGTAAAATTGTCTTATGCATTCATTCCTGAGGTCCAGGCTGTTGAACCCACTGGTAATCTCCTTGGGCTTGCTGCTGTGCCCGGCTCAGCAACGCTCCTGAGGGCTACTGCTACATGTTACGCTTTGGGTTTGCTATCGGGGGTGAGAGGGGCTTACAGAGTTTTGTCACTCGGATTTTGGGGCTCCATAGCGTTTCTTGCCCGAGCGGTTTTGATTTTGGGGCATCCCCCTCTCGCCTCGCCTCTTTTCAAGACGGAGGGAGGAAGGAGGGAGGGAGCAAAGCCCAAAAACATGTTGGAGGGTTTCAGAGGGTTAGGATTGAAACTGTTGCAAAGGCACGGTACGGTTTTGGGTGCAGTCGAAGTGTTTTTGGTCACGGCTTTGGAGTTCAGGGTTCGGGGTTTCGGGCCAGAGAGACAGAGAGGGTTTGATTTTGGGGTTGAATTTTCGGGGCATAGGGCATAGGCTTTAATGTGTAGAAATTGAGGTCTTCTTGGTTCGGCGGTTGGGAGGAGCAATGACAGGGAGTTTTGAGTCGTTTTGAGAGTTTCGGGCTTGAGTGTTGAGTTTAGAATCTTTAGGTTTTCCTGACGAACTTGCTCTGTCATGTTGAATATCTAGGTGGTGCAGGTGTTAGGATGTATTCGGCAGGTGAAGAAGCCATGCCCTTCATCTTTTGTCGGGTGGCTTGCTATTTCTGCGGGTTGTGCCTTGGCGGAGTGGTTGCAGACTATTTTCTCGAGTTTCGAGTTAGAGGTCCGGTGAACCTTGATCCTGTGAGTGGAAACGATTCAGGGTTATTTAGGGCATCCCTGACTAACCCAATTCATGCAATCAAGCCGCCCAAGCCTGCAGCCTTTTCCCCAGACACAGGTTCGAACGTCGGCACTTGCTGCAACGGGACAGCAGGCCGGTAGCTTTGCAGGTGCTGGACTTGAACATACATGACATAAACCTCACCAGAAACCGCTTAAGTACTCTACGCCGAAGTGGGTGAAATATAACCCAAGCTTTCCAATTCGGCGGGCGTTTTGGTTTTTGGGGGTCCGGAATTTTAGCCATTCGACACTGGATGGTTTTGGTTTCACAACCTGCAAGCTGAAGAGACCGTGGATTTGCGAGGAGTCTATTTCAGAGCTCCTGGATCTTGGGACGCGTCAGTAGACCCTGTTGTCCATCCAATGCAAATGCTCCTGGATCGTACGACTTGCAACATCTCTTTTTCTCAGGGTCCACGTTCCCCATCCTGCGGCTCAGCACATATGAGCCCAGTGCTTGTAAGCTGCGACGTTGCAACCAATGCTCGTAAGTCAAAGGTGGTGCTGTTGAGCACCACTGAACTTCATCAACCAGTTTAAACCGCAAATGCCAGCAAATTTCTGCAACTTAGTTAGGAAGAGACCCACCTGCAAAGCGCCGACCCCAAACTGAAACACTTGACAGCCTCCAGGGTCATCGTCGGAACGGCCTTACTTGCAGCAGTCTGGATCCCAGGTTTTGAATCGTGTTGCTTTCGAAGCATTCTTGGATGGTATTGTGGGGTTCAGGATGCAGCCAATTTTTTTTGGTTCTCTGCGGATCTCGGGTTTACGATGCTTCGAGGCATGTGCTAGAGAGGTTTCCAATGGCCGTGCCTCATCAGACGGCTACCGGTACGGACACCCACCACAGCATCCGCACACCACTACTTTGAAGCCTGTACAGCGCATGTATCGCTGACAAGGTACAACACATCTTGTCGTGCTCATATGATACATGCCGATAATTTTCCATCAGCCGTGATACGAGAGTGGGTGGTGGTTGCCCGCTGCCGTGGAAAATGCCAATAATCATAATGTGCCCCATCTTCGGCATGCTAAGACTTCAAGTTCTTAAGTGCACCCGTGCTAACAACTTGTCTACCGCTGCCTGTGAAATCAATCGGTTCATGAACTGCGAAGGTGGCCGGCCTGTTCGGCACCGCTATGCTCGGCCGATTTCTGGCCTTGCCCAAGGCGCGGCCGGCGCGGCAGCATGGCTTTGAGTTTAGAGTTCAGGCCACCTAGACAAGTTTGCTCTCGGTTGCACACTTTGCATGTGCCTAATCCAGCAGGTTTTTTCAGTGTTTCCCTCTGAGGTTTGAGGCTGAAGGTTCAATCATCGATGCAGGCACTTCGGTTTTGTGCTCTTTGCTTGCTTTCGAGAAGATGGTCGAGCCTCCTTGGAAACGCGCAGTAGCCAAAGCCACAACCGAATTGTTGTCTTGGAAGGGCTTTGCGCACTCGTGCGGCGCCCAGGGACCGGGTTGTGTGGTCTTTCGAATGTTCTCAGTGCAGGCAATACGTTTTGATTATCGTATTCTGGTGTTTGCACCATTGTTTCCACAGGCTTACAAAATGCGATCTGGTTGCACGGGCCCTTTGATTCGTGCGTTTGAGGGGGGTCAAAGCTTCGAAGACTCCAAAGCGCGAAGCATTTTACAGATTCTCTAGGCATTTAAAACTCGAGGGCTGCATTGGGTGCGGCTTGTGCGCCTGCTGTTTATTATATGTGGGTGCATGTGTAAGGATTGTGTCTAGCATTTGCGTGTACATGCGTAGTGTATGTGTGTATGCATATATAAGCGTCACACAGAAGGAGGGAGGAACAGAGAGAGACTTGTAAACAGAGGGAGACGGATAAGAGGAGAAGCTTGTCACAACCTAGTTCCCCCGAGACTCTCATTCCAGCTCTAGCTAAACCTTGCAACAAAAACCTTCAAGCCGAAGCAGCTGCGCTCCTAACCCACCGTCAACTTATAACTCACTGTCAGCTGGGCATCCCCCCAGAAATACCAAGCCCTTTAGATCGAAATAGGATGTGAGGTGAAGAGGAGTGGGGAGGGCTTCATGGAGCCAGAGCCACATGCGTGTCCGAGTTGAGCGAGGGTTTCTTTCATTCCAAAACTCCAAAACCCTGCGGGCATTCACGAAGCGTTGAACAAGCCTGACCGAAATAAGCATCAAATCCTACAGACGCCTTGAAATGAGGGCTACACCACGCTTCTGCACGACTGCGCTCGCTTTGACGGCCGGGGTTCTCAAGCACTGCCACCTTTCCGCCGGTCTTTGGACGTTTCTGGTTTAGCATGTGAGTTTTATACTCAACGGGTTGGGGATGTTTGAGAGTTTGGGGCCTGTTTCCTGGGCTCGGGTTTGGGGGGTTCAGGCCTTCGGGTTTGAACTTGAGCCATTGGAACAGGCTCGACTCCACAACACAGTGCCGCTCTGCATGCCGCGATTGCGAAGTTGAGATTTCTTTGCAGCTGAGGCTGTTTCGGCTTACTGCCATCAGACAACAACCACGCCACTCCTTTATCATATTCTTACCCACTACCACTGGCACTGCCGTTGCCATTGCCACTACCACTACTTCTGCTGCTAGGACTGCTACAACTACCATGCCTATACGAGTACTGCTAATACGGCTCCTACTACTGCCGCTGCTACTGCCAATGCGACTGCTACTGCTACTGCAACATTGCCCACAACTGCGTGGGAGCAGACGCTGGGAGACGTGGCAGCGTGCAGTTAAGTGTAGGTTGCGGTGGAAGCGAATAGCGTGACTAAGCTAAAGAGTTCTCACCAACGCACCAACACAGCAACACACCAAGACACCAACACATCACACCAACGACAACAACAGCACCAACACCACCAACACCAGCGACTACATGACCACCACTATCACAAGCAGCAACAACGACTATAATGATCAGAAGGAACTACTACTACTACTACTGCTCCTACTACTACTACTACTACTACTACTACTACTACGACTACTACTACTATTACTAGTACTACTACTAGCCACCCCCCCCTAC
>CAJNDV010032468.1:3444-16945 GCA_905221635.1 Symbiodinium sp. CCMP2456 | reverse complement strand
AAGGTATAGAGACCTTCTATGAGGCTCCTATAACGGTAATTTGAGCCCAAAGACCATACTACAGAAGGCTTTTGGGCCACTTTGAGCCTCAGGGAGTTACATTGGGTTTAGGGTTTAGGGTTTAGGGTTTAGGGTTTAGGGTTTAGGGTTTAGGGGTTTAGGGTTTAGGGTCTAGGGTTTAGGGTTTAGGGTTTACCCTAGCCCGAAACGGTGTCCTGTTTCACCAAGCCCTAACGCCAAAGCCAATAAAGCAGACGAGCAGCCACCCTTGCCGGTGCCGCAGGCCAGCCTTCGAAATGTCTGGCTCAAGACTTTGACTTCAAGGCAGACGGGGACTCGGCTTAATATGCAATGTGATCCGAAAGGGACCACTATACATACTGAACAACGGAACCTCGACCGATGAGGGCTGGGCTCCAGTATAGGGCTATGTCGGGGCTTGGGTTTCTGGTTTCGGGGGCTCGAAATTTCTACGGTGAAATTATTGGTGTAGAGTTTATAGGATTTAGAGGCAGGAATACTTGGAGTGGGAGGTTGGAGCAATTGACTATATTGCTCCCTAAAGCCGAAGCCCTGAAACCCAGAGTGTTTTGACCTCGCCCTTGCTCTCAGGGTTCCACTTTGGGTTTAAAATCTGCTTCGAGTTGGCAGAGACCCAAGCCCGAACTGGATGTGTGCGACGCTGAACCACTACTAGATTACTAGGGTTACAGGGTTACAGGGCCTAGGTTACAAGTTTTAGGGTTGAGTGTTAGGGTTTAGTGTACCAAGGTCCTTGGTAGTGGGTAGTGGGTGCAGAAAAACGGCAGTTCGAGAGTCTAGGTAGCTGCTGCGAACCTGAGTCCTAATCCCCTAAACTCCGAACCGTGGGCTACTACTTCGTGATGCTCTTCTGCATGCAGGACAAATGTGAGATCAAGGCCTTCTGCCACAAATTGGCGAAGGACATGCATACATCCAGAGACTCCACCACCCCAAGCCCCCTAAAGTAAATCATATTACGGATCCCTCTACAGCAAGACCGTACCACCCTGAATGCTTCCTTTCGCACACGTTTGCCCGAGCCAGCCGTTCTGCGTGATTCTTTCGCAGTATCTGGCACAGTGCATCTCCATGAGTGCTTGCCAGAACATGTTCGTTGTAGCGGGCATTCTCGGAGGAAGCGCCAACATCGTTCCAGTTGTCGAGGCCAGCGATTGGTCTGTCCACGTTTCTAGTCGCAAGAATGCTGAGTTTGCAGCTGCCCGGACGACCACAGAAAGGCCGACCTGAACTGCAGCAGATGCCATGGCATCTAAAAGAGTAGTGCTGCACGACTGGCATGAGTATGAGGACCTTTGGCCATGCGACTAATTTGCCATCCTGAAGGCTGGCAGCAAAACTAACCCGCCAAGAACCCTGTCGCCCGATGTGGCCCAGGCATGCATCCGCGGTGCATGCTGCACATCCTAACCCTAGGGCTCAAAATAGCCCAAAAACCTTATATAGTATGGTCTTTGGCTCTTTGGGCCCAAAAGACTTAAAATTTGAGTCCTTACAGAAGCCTAGGGTCATACTACATACTTCAAACCTTTACACCGCAGAGTAAATACTAATGGCAAATCTTCGATGGTCAAAACCCCCTCCCCATGCGTCAGGGGTTTAGTGTCTAAGGTTAACGGTTTAGGGTTTACAGTTTAGGGTTTAGGGTCTACGATTAGCTGGGCTAGGAACTTAGTTTCGTAGCACGTTTAGTCTTACTTAGGAAAATACCCACCCCATAACTTTTAAACCGTAGTGCGCAAAGCCTAAATCCTGAAGCCTAGGGCATGGAGGTCAGTTTCAGGGGTTGAAATAGTTGAAGCGCTACTGCCTGTGAGGGCTTGAAACCCCGACAGCGGATACTTGATGCAATGGACTCTAACCCCGAAACTCAAACACCCCAACCCTGACTGCCAAGTACTCAAGCACTACGTGACTTGAACCAACAGAAGTTTGAGTACGTACCTGCACCCTTCCCTAAACCCTAAATCTTAAACCCTAAGCCCCACCCTTTTCGGCAGGAGTTGGTGATAGGTCCGAAACACTGAAGTACAACTCCAGGCCCTAACACTTGAGTCTTAGTGTCAATAGAAGCAAAATTTGCTAAACCCCTTACCTCTACGCCCCCAAAGCTAACAGCGATAGTCGTTGGGAATTTCTGGTCTTGGAAACCCTAAAGCCTTAAACCCCCCAAAAGCGATAGGAAGACGTTGAGAAGGATCCCCAAGAGTTGCTATGTGCTGTTCATTATGGGTTTAGGGTGTCGGGTTTAGGATATGGGGGATATCACCCCAAATCATAATAGTAATTCCTACCATAGAAACCCTACATTCTACTATAGAGGCCCTTTAGGACCCTTTGGGGGTCTTCCGACCTCCCACGCGATTCCCCCGAAGCCGTGGAGGGGAGGGACCTGTGTCACCCAGCTTGAGGTACTATGGGCCGTAAGAATTAGAACAAGGATCTCAGGTTCCTTGAAGGGTTCCTTTAGGGTTTAGGGTTTAGGGTTAAGGTTCCTTTAACCGGGTTCCACTAAACAATACTACAAGGAATTTCATACAGGGGCCTTAATTTCTTCTTGTGATGAAAATTGTTGGGCATATTGTGGTATAGCTGTAGTAAAGAGGAACCCATAGGAGCATAGTTGGTAAGTATTCACGGTCCTATATTGATAAGGGTTTAGGGTTCGACACCAATTATTTAGGGCTGGGGTCTATACTGAGTCTATACTGCTTCGGGTTAGTCAAAACAGACATGGTAGTTTCCCTCGACTAGAAGCGCTTCAGTTCCTAAGCCGAGACAGTTTGAACTTACACTTTTAAGGGGTTATATGGTGTCAAGAAGCTTAAATTCACATATATATATATATATATGCAGAATCTAAGTAAAGCCAATACAACTAACTGGAACAGCAGCTGTCTGGCCTTCTTTATCTTTCTTAGCAATGTACGTAGTTAGGATGCTGCTGAGCTGCTTCATAGCATTCCGCATTCACCGCTTTCTGTCTTAACGTGGGCCTGCACTGCACCCAAAATTATCAAGAAACCCTAAACCCTAAACCTACAACCCCAAGTCCTCAAGCCTTGAACAGGGGACATGGTCCATGGTTGCTGAAGGAACTACGGTTCCAAGTGCCGCGGCTGGGACCTTTACTGTCGACGCGAAACCCAAAACTCAAACTTCTACAACACCCTAAACCCTAAACCTAAAACCCCGAACAATCAACTCGAAACCTCGAAACGCCAAGCCATGATAAACAGATTAAAACCTATACATCCACACAATAAGAATGCATCCAAAATGCAGGGCCCCTCGCCCCAACCACAAAATTCGCCTTGAACTTTGCCCTAAACCCCAAAAACCCTAAACCCCAAAAACCCTAAAAACCCAAAACCCTAAACCCTCTCAGTAGCGCACCAGATGGACATGGCAGTGATGCCGCCATCCAGGGAATCTGCCTTCTACAGGTTTGAGGATGGTGGGGCTTAGCATTTACAAGGTTTGGGGTTTAGGGTTCAGGGCTTAGGGTTTAGAGTTTAAGGTTTAGGGTTTGGGGCTTGGGGTTCAGGGTTTAGGCTTTGAGGCTTAGGGTTTAGGGTTTAGGGTTTGGGGCTTAGGGTTTGGGGGTTAAGGTTTAGGGTTTGGGGCTTAGGGTTTAGGGCTTAGGGTTCAGGGCTTAGGGCTTGGGTTAAGGATTTGAGGTTTAGGGTTTAAGGCTTAGGGTTCAGGACGTTGGGCTTAGGGTTTGGGGCTTATGGTTTAGGCTTAGGGTTCAGGGTTTAGGGTTAGGGTTTAAGGCTTGGGGCTTATGGTTTAGGGCTTAGGGTTTAGGGCTTGGGGTTTAGGGTTATTGTGACGTATAATACATACCGGTGGTGGTGATAACAGCCTTTGTCGTCGCTGACAACGTCATGATCCTCACCACGAACATCGCCTTTAATCAACGTCATCATCACCACTATCGCAGTATTCGCGTTGTTATTGACACTGTTATTACTATTCTCCGTTTTCTTGGTATTATTGTATTATTGTTGTTATAATTACTAAATCTGCTTCTTGATATTGAAACTATTGTCATTACTGCTATTGCTGTTATTGTGGTAGTCGCCGAGGGTGTGGAGTGCCTCGATGTGCGACTGGGGCACCACACCCTGCTTTTTGTTCCAAGCAGTTGTGGTAGTCCACCTGGACCTTGACCTTTACTGGGGTCAAGGTCACCGCCGGTGGTCCTGGGACCAAGCTTTCCCAAGTGGCGGGCTTTTGCATGTTAAAAGAAGGAGACTGTCCGAGTGTCTTGTGAGGCTTGTGGTGCAGTAAGTTTGCTTGAGTGTTTGGTTGAGTTTTCTTGGACCCCTAGCCGTGCTTGTTGGCCATCTAGGTTTTGAACGTGGTCGCGAAGCGTGGTGAGCGTCTGTTGCTTGCACCAGTGAGAAAGAGCCGAATACGTTGTCATGAGGTGTCTTGCTTGCTCTGTCGTGCTTGTGAAAATCGGGTTTAGGGTTTAGGAGTTTGGGCTTACGGTTTAGGGTCTAGGGTTGTGGGCTTAGGAATTTGAGATTAGGGTTGAAGATTTGGGGTTTTAGGGTGTAGGGTGCAAGATCCAGGATTCAGGGAAACCTCAACTCAGTTCAGTAAATCATAACTGGCACATTCTACAACTTGGTCGGCACAGAACCCATACTTGAATCCTCCTTCCCAAACAGGAACCAGGAACTTGGAAAAGTGACCAAATCCTCAAAGCAAATCCTACTACATCCTGCCAATGTAGGGGCCTTACTAATTAAAATAGGGTTTTGGGGTATATTATACTATAATTCTTTAGTAAGTAGCCCCCAAAATAGTATAGGTACTTATTAATGCCCATATATATTACCCTCATCCCAGCAGAAGGCTGTCACGATTCGGGCCCGTGGTGTCTTGACATCAACCGCCTCACCTCAGGACCTCCACAAAGCCTCTGGTTCAACTCTGGGCTGCAAGGATTTATGACAACATTGATGAAGCCGCTGTCTGAACTCCCAAAGACTCTTCCAACTGCAGTCCAGCACACAATCCACACTCATTTCCCTAAACCCTGAACCCTAAACCCTAAACCCTAGTCCTACATACATCCTGAGGATGCACCCCAAGCCCAGAGGTTCCATATACACTACCATTCTGGACTTAAGTCCCAAACGACCATCCCTACTATGGTTTTGGGGACCTAACTCCATAATAGTAGTATGTATGGACCCTCTTGGCCAGGATTCTTTTCCAGTGGTTACACAACCCCGAGGAAGCTCAAAGGGGTACGAGCAACCCTTAGTAGAGCATTCTGATACTTAGAGACTGCCCAACGTCTGAAAACAAGGAGTACTTGAGGGCACTCTGAGAGCACTATCAGAGTACCATAAGGCCATAAGGGTACGATCAGAGTACTATTAGAGTACTATAAGGGTGCCATGTATTCTTAGAACCTCCGGAAATGAACCTGATTCGTACCCTAAGCCCTAAACGGCTGTGGCCCGAGCAGTGCAGGCACCGACACACTGGAGTTGACCAGAGGCGCCTCCCACGTGCGAAGTGCACAGCTGCTCCCTTCCCCGTGGGTTAACAACGGGATGAGTATAGGGTTTAGGGTTTAGGCGTTAGGTTATGCTATGAAAGTCTTTATGGGCCCATTTACGAATGCAGTATGTGTCAGTAAGAGTATAACAAAGTAAGTATACATATATATATATATGTATATATATATATATATTATACACACACACATACGCAATCTGCGTAGATGAAGGGCTTCGGGGTCATTGGTCCTTAGTCCTTACCACCTACCCTGAGCTCCACACCAAAACCTAAACTGAACCCTGCAAGCTGAACATCATACGAATCTCAAGATGCGTATAAGCCTACAACCAAATAAGGCCCGATGAGACCCCAAACAAGAGCAATCTTTGTAGAATCACCGCCAACGTACACCAAATAGGCGATCGTCATGCTTACTTGGTCTTTCGATCGCTCAAAGGCTAAGCCCAAACCTACGCCTCCGCACTAACTAAACTCTACGAACCATGTCAGCCCTACACCTCACAGGCCCTAACGCCACAACCAACGCAACGCTCCCCCCCCCCCCACACCCCCCTCAGGCTCCGGTGAGTCCCAAGAGCGGACCGTGTACCCCAACATCCTGCGACCCCAATGGCCAGCACGACGAGGCGGCATCGCGCAAAAAGATGCAAAAACTGTGGGTAAGTCCGCTGTTCATTTTCGCGGTAAACCCGAAGGTCGACCTTTAAAGCCCCTGCGAGCCTGAAGCCCTAAATCCTAAACCCTATACACCCGTATGTAAACCCCGCACCCTACACTCTAAACCCTAAACCCTAAACCCAAGCCCTGTCAAGCTTCCAGCCTCCTTCGGGAACTTGGAACAGCTGGAAACTGGTGGTCTCGACGCTGGTTTCTCCAGCCTCATGGGTAGTTCTCTAAACCAAATATTAGGGCTGAGGGTTTAGGGTGGTTCTCTAATTTGTGGGTTCCTTTTAAAGGGTTCCTCAAAAAGATCTATAAGGGTTGTTTTGCAAGGATTTCTGTAAGGGCTATGGAAGGGTAGTTCTCTAAATTAGGGTCCCTTTAGGGTTCTTTTCTTAAACCCTAAACCCGAAATCTTAAACCCTCAACCTTACTAATTTTGGGGGAGCCCAAAAAGGGATAGAGGACTGCCCATATAGGGGCCTTCACAGACTGGGGCCTTTCTACATGGTTCTTCTAGGGCTCAGGTTTAGGGTTCAGGGCTTTTTCGGGGTTTAGGGTTTAGGGTTTATAGGGCTTAAGGTTTAGGGTTTAGGGCTTCAGAATAAGGAAAATCAGCATTAGAAGAGGGCTCAGCGAAAGGGTTTCTACAAGGTTTGCTGCAAGAAGGGTTTAGTATAAGGGTTTCGTAATCCATGATCATGAGCCTTCATTATTGCAACACGGTCTTGGGGTCTCCTGCCTACTGTATCAGAATGGTATTAGGGACTGATTACAACAAGAGAATAGCGTCCCAAAGGGTCTTAAGTCACTATCGAGTACAATGTAGGGTGTTTATACTGGGAATTACCGTCATGAACTGGGCAAGATACCAAAGCAACTTCAAAATTAACAGAATGTAGTTCAGAATGTAGGGTTTCTATATTAGGAGTTGCTGTTATGGTTTGGGGAAGTATCCACCAAAACAATAACAGCACCTAGGACCCAATATGTTACCGAGATCAATCTCCCTTGAGCAGCCCGAAAGAACGGGAACTTCCTGGGGCCGTCATCCCAAAACGCACTAAGAGTAAGAGTTCAAGCCTAAGCCCAATCCCCCGACCCCTAAAGAAACCTTGGGTTTAGGGTTTAGGGTTCAGTCTAAACCCTAAACTGAACACCCGTAGCCCCTAAACCTGAAACTCCTAAGCTCTAACCCCCCACATGCTAAGCTCTAAGATCACATGAAGCGCAAGTGCTGAAAGAGTCTGTACTTTGGCACCACAGCACTTCCGAAGAAGGGCCTTGTGATCCCAAGTTTCTGATGCTGTTTGGGTTTAAGGCTTACTTGGATCCTTTCGGCCTCAGGGAAAGACCACATGCAGATTATTCCCGCCCCGAACCTACACAAATATAGGAGGCCCAATCCTCTGGTCCTTACAAAGCAAAACCCTAAACAGACAGGGCCCTAAACCCTAAACCCTAAACCCTGACATCCTAAACCCTTCAGAAGTCAGAAAAATAGACCCCTAAGCGCTGAAATGCACTAAACTCGACGAGTCTGAACGCTTTGCATGCCTTCAATCGCAAAACGAAACAAATTCTTCGGAACCCCGAGAAAGTTTAGGGTTAAGGATTTAGGGTTTAGGGTTAATAAGGAACCCCTAAGAAGATAAAACCATCACCGAAGCATTCAGACCCCTTATAAGAGGAAGCCTGCAAGACCGGATTCCCCACAACCTAAACCCTAAACCCTAAACCCTAAACCCTAAACCCTAAACCCTAAAACCCTAAACCCTAAACCGACGGCTGTTACAACCCTAAACCCTCTGGGCTTTTGTGAGAGAGATCCCTTAAGGGAATCCTTAGGGGAACCTCCAAGGGAAGCCTTAAACCCTAAACCTTATAAACGCTAAACCTTAAACCCTATACCAAACCCGAAACCTTAAACCCAAAACCCTAAGCCCTAAGCCCTAAACCCTAAACCCTAAACCCTAAGCCCTAAGCCCTAAGCCCTAAACCAAAAACCTTAAAGGGACCCCAAAAACGGATCCCTACTAGAGCTTCGGGAGTCTGTGCCTTGTGCGTGCACGCCACGACAAGGATCTCGTCCCCTGACGACTTGTCTAGGGTACTGGGGTTTAGGGCTTTAGGGCTTTAGGGCTTTAGGGTTTAGGGTTTAGGGCTTTAGGGCTTTAGGGCTTTAGCGTTTAGGGCTTTAGGGCTTTAGGGTTTAGGGTTTAGGGCTCTAGGTTCCCTGACTTGGGAAACAGATCGTTTGAGGCTTCAGGGTTTGGGTTTTGGGGTGCGGGGTTCTGGGGTTTCGGGTTCTGGAGGGTAGGATTTAGGGCTTAGGGCCGTTTAGGGTTCTTGGGGTTGAAGGGTACGGGTTTTTGAAGTTGAAGGCCGTGTCGGGTACTGGGGCGTAGGGTTTAGGGCTTTAGGGTTTCGGGTTTAGGGCTCTAGGGCTCTAGGGCTCTAGGGCTCTAGGGCTCTAGGGCTCTAGGGCTCTAGGGCTCTAGGGCTCTAGGGCTCTAGGGCTCTAGGGTTCTAGGGTTTAGGAGTTTAGGGTTTAGGATTCCCGGATTTTGGGCTTTCGGGCTCCCTAAACCCTAAACTTCATTATAGGGGCCTACATATTTCATAGGAAGCCCAGAGTGCCGGGTTTCGGGTTTTGGGGGTTAGGGTTCAGGGCTGGTTTAACTACACTACAGTATACCCCCGAACCCCTACTGCAATTACTAACTACTATCCACTAGACGTTCAGGTTTTAGGGTTTAGGGTTTACGATTGCCTGGGCAACTAAACCCTAAACCCGAAACCCTCAAGCCCTAAACCCGAAACCCGAAACCCTCAAGCCCTAAACCCTAAACCCTAGGCAGCCCGAGAGCATGAAGGCTGGCATTCCCACATTTCGCTTCGCGTTGCACACGTCGAGTCTATGACATGTCCTTGTCTATGAGCTCGAGCGCTTGCTTGGCAGCCTCGCGCACGCGCTCCTGGCTGTTCTTAGAGGCCCTTAAGATCCAAGGTTTTGTTCTTTCGGAAGAACATCATAATTCTACGAAAACAAGAAAAGAAGAAAAAATAATAAGGAAGGAAAAAGCAAAGAAGATAACTTTATCATTATACGAAAACAAGAAAAGGTGTTCAAGAGCGGTCCAGAAGCATCGTCATCATAGCTCATCTCGCGTAGCTTTCTTGCCATGGTGGCAGCTGGCTCACCCATCCGGCCGCAAGCCGTGACAGCTAGCCACTTGCTAATCCTTAGGTTTGGTAGGGTTTAGGGTTTAGGGTTGAGGGTTTAGGGTTTAGCCACTTTATAAACCTTAGGTTTGGGGCTTTGGGTAGGGTAATTTGCTCAAGCCAAATCAACAAGCCCTTAAACTTCGAATTCTGTTCAGAGGTAAACTATCCCCCACCACATGCATAAAGCAAAAGCTTGCGAACTCAGCTGGTAAGAGACCAGCCGTGGTATCCAAGTCTTTCTCTGACCACTTTGATCACCGCATTGGGCTCTTCTTTGCCAATCTTCCCCAAGGCCACACTGGCTGCCTTCAAGTAGCGGTCTTCTGGGGACGTTATATCCTCGGCTTCCCAGTACCCATTTACACCTTCTTTAGGGTTTAGGGTGTAGGGATTAGGCCGTATATTTTCACTCAGAACACAAAGCACTAAAGAGCACTATCGCGGGACCCAGTTTCCTGACCCAACACATTGAACATCGGTCCCACAGATGCCGCGGCCAGCCCACCCATCTTACCCAGAGCCTCTGCTGCGGCAATGCGGACATTCTTTCCTAGGTGTCAATTTAACAGTCCCCAACCTTGCTTATAATTAGGGATCTATAATTAATAAACCATAAGGGCAGTCAAGCAGTAATTCTTCAAAAAGGATACCCTAAACCCTAAGGCCCAAAACCTAGTTTCCTTCTGTGTCGTCCAACCGGTCAATGAGCTGCGGGATAGCCGCCGCACCCTTCTTACCTGGGCAGTTCAGTAACCCTCTCGGAACACACACGCCGCGAGGGAGAGAGAGAGAGAGAGATGTATGTACACATACACATATATACGTGTGTATATATATATATGTATTTGTATATGTATATATATATATATATGTGTGTGTATATAGTGGCTGTGTGAGTTTTATGATAACTGGCCCCGAAGCAGAATTTGTATATAATATTTTAATATATATATATACACATACATATATATATATATGTATGTATACATACATATATATATATATACATATGTAGACATACATATATATATATACATATATATATATACATATATATATATATATAGATTCATATATGTTTATGTATGTATGTATGTGTATATATATATATATATGTATGCCATTGGAAAACCTAGTTACCCATCTTGCCGATTTCCTGGGCTGCGTCCAAGCGTGCCAACTTCTTAGGGGAATCAAGCAGATCCATCAACTCCTCCAAGTCTGGTCCTGGCACATTGTATCCCGATAGTAGCAGCCCTCATAACTGCCTTCCGAAACCCAAGACTAGCCCGGAACACAATCCTCCAAACACCCGTATATTCGTGGCCCGAAGCGTAGTCGACCTTGTAATAATACTGATGTAATAAAACTTCTGAATATACGTATACTGATACCCTATCGCACCCGTGAAGAGGTCCCTGTTGCCGTAACCTTAAAGAACGCCCTAGGCGCCAAACCAAAACGCCTTATAGCTACGTACCCTTAAAAGCCTGATAGTTACTTTTACAGTGCGGTTCTTGCGCTTACCATTTTAAGTCCAGTCAAAAGTTCCTGTAAACGCTAAACTCTAAATCCTAAGCCCCAAGTTGAAAACCAATAAAAACACCCTTCTAGGTACCCTAAACCCTAAACCCATCTAGGTACCCTTGAGGTGGTCCTGGTAATCCTTCGTCCGTTCCTGTGTCACTTTGGAGGTCGGCAGGCTTCTCCGCGTTCTTGAAACCGTCCACCTGGTAGGTTTCCCAAGATCATCCCCTGACGGTGTAGGGTTCCTTTAAGTTTAGGGTTTAGGGTTTAGGGTTTAGGGTACGGTGTAGGGTTCCTTTACATTTAGGGTTTAGGGTTTAGGGTACGGTGTAGGGTTCCTTTATTTACATTTAGGGTTTAGGGTTTGGGGTCTAGGGTTTGAGGGTTCCTTTAGAGCTTATAGGGTTTGGGGCTTATGGGGTTGATGGCTTATAGGGCTTAGGGTGAGGCTGCCTTTAAGTGCTTGAGAGAGCCTTGAAGGGTCTATTTGGGGGCCTTGGGAACTCATTACCGGAAACAAGCCCCGCTTCTGACCTGTTAACAGTAGGGTGGTTCTCAAAAAATGAGGGTCCCTTTTGGTGTCCTTTTTATAAGGGTGCCGCACAAAATTGGGGACTTGTAAGGCCCCTAGTTTAGAGAACTACCCAGTAGTGCCCAGGTATTTCGAGCACTGCCGCCATAATGCTTCAGGGATCTGGAGGGTTTAGGGCCCTGGCTTTTCATACTAATTCCAACAGAAACCTCAAAACCCTAAACTGTAAACCCTACACCCTGAACCCTAAACCCTAAACCCTGAACCCTAAACCCTGAACCCAAAACCAGACCTTGCTTTTCAGACATCACTCGACCTGGGATCCGGCGATGCGGTATGCATCGGTGGCCGCCCAGAAGGACCAGAGGGTCCTCAGCTTAGGGCACGGGTTCAGGGTTTAGGGTTTAGGGTTTAGGGCACGGGTTCAGGGTTTAGGGTTTAGGGTTTAGGGTTTAGGGTTTAGGGTTTAGGGTTTAGGGTTCAGGGTTTAGGGTTTAGGGTTCAGGGTTTAGGGTTCAGGGCTTATATATAAGGAACTCATAATAAGGAACCCCGAAAAGGGTGGTTCTGTAGGGTATAATAAGGGTTCGCCGGGTAGGAGTTTAGGTTTAGGGGGTTAACCCTATCTTATCTTCATATTTTGGGAGCTCAGCGATAATGACGACCACCACGACCACCACCACCACCACCACCACGACGACCACGACCACGGCGACGGCGACGGCGACGGCGACGGCGACGGCGACGGCGACGGCGACCACGATGACCAGTGACCACAAAGACCATGATGACCACGACCACCCGCAACCACCAACCACCGACCATTAACCACGAGCACTACTCACCACCACTACCACAAACACTACGACGACGACGACGACTACTGTTACACTACTACTACTACTACGACGACGACTACTACTCCTGCTGCTGCTACTACCACCAGTCCTCCGACAACTACCAGTACTACCTACTACTGCTACTACTGCTGCTGCTGCTGCTACTACTACTACTACTGCAGCGAAGACGAAGACTACGACGGTCAAGGCGATGCCGAAAGCCACAGCAACGACGTCGACGACGACCTCGGCTAGAAAAGCGACCCCAGCCACGACTAGAAACAACATGCAAGAAATGCAACGTCGACAAACGACAGGAATTAACGACAAACTTCAAAGCCTCTACACACCAGCAGCACTTGTCATTCCTCTCGCCTGAACCCGATGTCAGCCGACCCCGCGTACTTCCAAAGCAAACGCTAGGTGCTTCCTCGGGTCAAAGCTACAGGGAGCCGCAGCGCCATCATCTGGATTTGACAAAGAACACACTCTCGGCATGCAGAGATTACCTCTTGACTCTCGCTGCTGCGGTTGATTCATGAAAATCATCCATGGCAAGAATTGAGTTCCCAGCAAATTCAGGGGCTTGATTAGCAAGAATACGGTTCTGGTACATATACTATGACTGTACTTAGGAAGCCGAATGAATACTATTCTATTGACTGAGGCTCCTACATTAGCTGCTAGCTTCCTCGACACCCTTGCTAAAGCCTCTACTTGCAGGACCGTCAGGACTTGCGAAGGTGAGGCTATACTGTCACCAATCCTCTTACGTTCAGGATCGTCGTTTATCAATTGCAAGCATTTAAGAATTGTCATGCTCTCAAGCGGTTTGGAGTGCGGGTAGCATCTCGGTGTCTCTACCCATATAATGATGCACATAGGCAATAGAGTCCGAACGAGAGAGCTACAACCACAGAACCGTGAGTTCTTGCCGACTTGCCGGAGACCGCATATGACAGATTCTCCGTGATCGAGTAGGAAGAACCACTGAATCAGAACGACTAGCGCAAGCAGTAGCGGTAGCGGTAGCGGTAGCAGCAACCACGGTAGCAGTAGCAGTAGCAATAGTACGCATAGTAGTAGTACTAGTAGTAGTCGTCGTCGTCGTCGTAGTACTCGTCGT
>CAJNDV010032467.1:191-40805 GCA_905221635.1 Symbiodinium sp. CCMP2456 | reverse complement strand
GCGCTTTACCGATTCGACCACGGATTCGCGCTGAAAAGTATGCCAGAACTAGGGATTGTAGCGAGATGTCCTTGCAATTTTCTCCTACATACATACATACCTACCTACATACATACATACCTACATACATATATATATATATATATACACATATATATATATATAATGAATACATACATACATACATATGTACAGATTTTTGAGGGACGCCCTCCTATGATTATATGTCCGTTCCCTGTTTGCTGAGCTTCCATGTAGGTTCTGTGCGTTGAGCTGAGAAGTTTACGTGGTGCAGGATCCCCACAACCCAATTCCCTTTCCCCGTAAACCCTGAGCACGCAAGACCCTGTAACCTTCAACCCTCTACCCAGGACCTGGGCATCGTGATGCCCTGCACCTCATGAATCAATAAATATAAACCAGCAGTACATAAAATAACAAAGCTTCGCATCGTCCGCCTCGGCCGGGCCGTATGTTGGTAGGAAGATATGATGCCAGGTTTGTTTTTTTTGTACTCCTGTGTACATGGAACCCTTTGGCTGAAGTATACAAGTCGCGGCAACCTGAGTAGTCAAGCTGTTCAAGCAGTCTGGAGATGGCGAGAAGTAGACGTGGTTTCGTGGTATTTTGATAGTATATTCATTTGGGACTGTGGCACATCGACGGCTGCCGCTCTCAGCCAGTGCAAGCAGGACAGAAAAGCAAGAATGGCGAGAGAAAGCGAAGGGTAGGAGGAAGGGAAGCGGCCGAACAGGGGAGGGGGAACGTAGGGGGGCCGGGGGCAGGGGCAAGGCCGGCGGGGGAAGGGGGGCGGGGGATCTCTGGATCTCTACAGAGACCCCAAATCCATTGGAGGAGGCGAAATTTCACCGCAGGACCTTCTCCCCCCCGGATAGTTGGGTGGTGGTCATGGCAGCTCTGTAAAACCTTATGTTGCACCCTGAAAGCCCTCTAAAACCCCGTAGCCATACTATAGAGGCTTTGATAATTACCAATACTATTTGGCGGTTCCTTTTTATCATTATAGTATAATATACACCCCCAAACCCTATTCTAATTATTAAGGCCCCTGAAGCCTACACCCCTTATAGTAGCCCTTATAGAACCCTTTACGCAACCCCTAAAAGGACACCCCCAAAACCCTGTTCTAATTACTAAGCCCCCTAAACCCTAAACACTTACAGTAGGCGCTATAGAACCTTTTAAGGAACCTTTTAAAGGAAACCCCCAAAACCCTCTTCTAATTATTAAGGCCCCTAAACCCTAAACCCTTACAGTAGCCGTTATAGAACCCTTTGAGGAACCCTTTAAAGAAACCCCCAAAACCCTGTTCTAATTATATTAAGGCCCCAAAACCCTGTTCTAATTATTAAGGCCTCTACAGTACCGCACCACCACCCCCGAGGGATGGCGCCCATGGAATGGGGCGTTGCCGCAGCGTCCCAGCGGCTGGCTGAGCGCCTGTGGGTGCAGGGTTTCGGGTTTGGGGCTTTAGGGTTTTTGGTGTAGGGTTTGGTTTCGGGTTTGGGGCTTTGGGGTTTTCGATTTAGGGTACGGCTTAGGATTCAGGGTTTTAGGGTTTTCGGTTTAGCGTTTGGTTTCGGGTTTGGGGCTTTAGGGTTTTCGGTTTAGGGTTTGGTTTCGGGTTTGGGGCTTTAGGGTTTTCGGTTTAGGGTTTGGTTTCGGGTTTGGGGTTTTAGGGTTTTCGGGTTATAAACCCTAAACCCAAACCTAAACCCTAAACCCTAGCGGATTCAGGATCTGGGGGGTTTAGGGCCAAGGTTTCAGAAAGGAGCTCCTCCTTCATTTCGGCGTTTCCGGATCTTGGGGAGAAGCTCGTAGGGCCGTGAAGTCGTAAACCTTTACAGCCTTGAAACTTTGACCTGAGACCCTGTAAACCCTAAACCCTAGACCCTAAACCCTAAACCCTAAACCCCTAAACCCTAAACCCTAAAACTGGAGAGCAAAGACGGCCGAGGTTCTCCCGAAGTGAGGCCAGGCGAGTCTGCTGCGGCGGGGGCATCCGGGTTCCGTCTTTTTTTCGGGGGCTTTCATAGAGCTCGCGTCTCCTACGGTTTAGGGTTTAGGTTCTAGGTCCTCAACACGGTATATGGTATGGATTTCTATAACTAGACTTGGCTTCTATAGGGGTTTGGCGGTTTTTAGGGGTTTGGCGGTTTAGAGTTGCGTTTTTGTTGGTTTAGGGTGTTTCGGCTTAGTGTTTGGGCTTGCAGGGCGTTGGAGGCTAAGGGTACCCTAAAGCCCTAAAGCCCTAAAGCCCTAAAGTAAGCCCTAAACCCCGCAAAAAAGTCCTAAGACCCCCCCGGATCCCTAAGCCAGCAACCCTACATCCGCATGATTCTAAGGGCCCTTATGGGATTCTAGGGTCCCTTAAGGGTATATATAGGGTATATAGTAGGTATATTAGGGTCCCAGGGTTAAGGGCCCATACTAGGAGCACCTTAGAATGATCCTCTGCTTGTGAAGCCTCGACCCCGTCGACCCGCGGTCTTCATGTTGAGATCTTGATCGCTCGACCTTAGGTTTTAGGGTTTAGGGTTTGGGTTTAGGGTTTAGGGTTTAGGGTGTAGGGGTTTAGGGGTTTAGGGGTTTAGGGGTTTAGGGGTTTAGGGGTTTAGGCTTGATCTCTCAACCTTAGGTTTTGGGGTTTAGTGTTTGGGGGTTTAGGCTTTACGGTGCCAAACATTCCAAAACACCCTGTGTTGACAGTAGCTTATGTTGGGTAGGTGGGCTAGGTATATAACATAGAGCTTGTACATCATGGTGTAGGGTTCCCAAAACCCTAAACCCTAAACTTGAATCTTTCAATCGTGGGTTTAGGGCTCCGGAAACTGGAGGAAGGCTGGTGAGGCTGAAACTGTCCTGATGGATACCGCTGATAGACACATGGGGGGGGGGGAGTTTTTTTTTGTTATTTGTTTGGGGCTACCTTGAGTATCCTCCTATCCTACACTTCCGAAATTATGACGGTACATGCCTTATCAAGATATTACGACGTTTTGCGCATCAGCAGTAGGAGGCTGTGCGCCCCATGCATCCTAAGAAAGGCTGGAGGTGATTGGCAGAGAATTCCAAAACTTCAGTGCCCACAAAAGTCAGACTCCAAGCCATCAAATGCTCTCGCGCGCGTGCTTGTCCTTTCGGCTCGAATCGCTTAGACATTGTCTCTCAGACACCTGTGATCGCCAGCACCTCAGTTGCGAGCTGTCAGGCTGTTGGGGATTCAGGCAGACCGCTGATTAGCAACCCGATTTCTTTATTCTCAGGGAATGGAAACTCGGATCCTTGTCACAGCCCTTTAGAACGAACGAGGGGGTGAAGCAATCAGGGGTCTAAAGTTAGTGATTTGGACTTTCCAGCATCCGACAGTCTAAACCTTCAAGAGGGTGTTATCTCAAAGGTAGAAGTTGTTGTAGTGAGGATGTTAACTGTAAAGCTTCTGCAGTACACCGTGCAAGCCCAAGCAAGCGTACTAGCACAACCCTACTTAACCCTCAAACCCCTCCCCCTAAACCCGCAGCTCCCACGCCCTAAACCCTCATAGTCTAGAGTTGAGGGTTTAGAAACTTACAAGCGAAAGCCAGTGATCTTCACAACATCTTGCGCTGGAGATTGATACAGGGACCCCTTGCAGCAGACAAAATGCTTGTCTTCATTCTGATGAACACCTCGGAAAAGAGGATGTTCACAGTGGGGGCTTGAAAATCAGAGTGTCTGCGATACGGCCCGAAATCCTGTTCATTGGCCCCTACATGAAACCCTTATGAAACCCAACAGAAATCCTTTTGAAGCCCTACATAGAAACACTACAGAACTCTGCCGTAGACCCTAAACCCTAAACTTAAACTCTAAGCCCTAAGCCCAAAATCTTTTGAGCTGGCCTCTTTCAACCCTGAGCATCTCTCCTCCGCCCCCATGTCCCAACACCTGCCCAGGGGAGTCTGCGCTTCAGGCCCGTCGGCAGCTGGGGTTTAGAGCTGAATATAGGGGCACAATTACCAATACTATTCTGGGGGTTCCTTATTATACCCATATTTGTTTCTACCCCAACACCCTATTCTAATTATTAAGGCCCCTAAACCCTAAACCCTTACAGTAGCCCTTATGGAACCCTTTAAGGAACCCTTTCAAGGAAACCCCCAAAACCTTATTCTAACTATTAAGGCCCCTCAGCCCTAAACCCTCACCGTAGCCCTTGTAGAACTTTTTAAGGAACCCTTTAAAGGAAACCCCCAAAACCCTATTCTAATTATTAAGGCCCCGATATTCGTGTTCGGGGTCAGGGGCCCCAGCCCGGGAGCCTGATAAAGAGTTCCTGAACCCTAAACCCTAAACTCCAAATTAGTGTAGTGTTTAGGGTGTAGGGTTTAGGGTTTAGGGTTCAGGGTGTAGTTAAAGACCTGAAGCAAGGTTTGGGTCATGATTTTTTGCTTTTTTGGGGTTTTGATGTCCGCTTCAAGGGCTCTTGAAAGACATTTCGCGGCAGCAGACACGAAGCAGCGTTGTACTGTCTCGGGTTGATGGAGGATTCAGGAAGTCGTGGGTTTAATTAGGATTGAAGGCTCAGGGGCTCGCAAACCCTAAACCCTAAAGCCTTGGGGTGTTCCCAGAGACACCAATACCCCTTAATTAAGGAATATACCTTAAATCTTATTAAGGATCCTACTATAATTTAAGGTATATTCCTTAATTAAGGGGTTTTGGAGTCTCTGGGTTTCTATTTGGTGTAGGCCTCTATGAGGCGGGCCAGGCACCCAGGGATGTGTGAAAGGCCGTTGCGCCCTAAACAAACAACCCTAAACCCCAAGCACTAAACCCTACACCCAAACCCAACACCCTAAACCCCAACTTTCTAAACCCCACACCCTAAACCCTAAACCCTAAACCTCACACCCTAAACCCTTGGTTTGGGCTGGCGCAACCAGAAGAGGCTCTCTCCCGAAGGGCCACCAGGAAGGAGCAAATGATCGATCATGACCGCGCGTGTTGGGGGGCCCTGTAAGGTGTAAGGGATCTAGGGTTTAGGGGATTTAGGGTTTTGTGGTGGAGATCTAGGGTTTAGGGGATTTAGGATTCTTGGGGCGGGGATCTAGGGTTTTGGGGATTTAGGGTTTTGGGGTTTAGGGTTTAGGGTGTTGCTTGCAAGCTTCGTCTCATTTGCACCTTAAGCAGGCGCAGTCCTGTTGCATATCTGACTCATGGCTGGTTCATATTAGAGGCAAGATATCGAACCATCGTTCTAGGAATCGTAAGTGCGTGACACCCTACCGACACCCTGCACCCCTACACCGCAAACTTCAAGCCCGAAGCCGTGCTCTTGAATCCTGTTGCCCCAAGGTGCCTTTGCCAGGAAGCTTTTGCGAGTCTCTGCGTGCTGCTTATTGATGCTGTGGCAACTATGTCTGCTCTTGTGATCATTGCTAAGGGCATGTCTATCATCATTAATTACCATTTCGGCTATTACTGTGGATACTATGACCACTATGCTTGGAGATGTCTGAGACTGTTAAGTTGGCCTCCCTGCAGCAGGAAATTGTGAGAACAAGCCGCGAACTCAGACGCAATGGGGGTGTCAAAAGACAAGGTCTAGTCTAGCTCTGTTTCGGAGTGTACTGGTTTAAGGTCGAGGGTGTTTAGACCTCAACCCTAAACTCTAAAACCTAAACCAGTTTAGGTTTCGGTTTGTGACAGATGCCTCGAGATTAGGACTTGGGATTTCGGGGCTCAGGCTCGAAAGAACCCTTGATCCTTCAAACGTTTGGGGTTTCGGGTTTGGAGGTTTAGGGTTTAGGATTCAGGGTTTGGGGTTTAGTGTTTAGAGGTTTAGGGTTTATGGGTTTAGGTTACGTACACGCACTGGGTTTTGGAGTTCCATACTTTGAAACTTTTTTCGGGGGAACTGCTACTTAAACAGAGCATTGTGAAATAAACGTCTATACTTTTCTTATCCCTGGCTACTTCCAATCCCAGTGCACACACAGAAAGACAGGGACATGTTGCCGTGTGTGAAAGGAAATGTAACAAACCGACACATACACTCAGAAAGGCCGAGCTTGCGGCAGCCCGGAAAAGTTCGGGAGGTTCTGTACCTGAACTCCCAAATCCAGGGCAAGAGCTGCCTGAAACTTTCACCCATCACCTTAAACCAAACCCTGAAGCCATCAACTTCGCTGGAACCCCAGGCCCAAGCCCTCACAAGCTAGGCGACCGTCGTAGGCGTTGTCTCTCCTGTTCGTACCACACTTCCTGAAGCCGCAACAACTCGTAAGCAGTCAGAGTGGGATGCGGCTGTACCAGTTCTCACGCATTTACACTGCAGTCGCCGAGGGCCGGTTTAGGGTTTAGGGTTTAGGGTTTCGGGACGCCTAGCCCCTCCCTGCCCTCCCCCCCACCCAGCCCCGCCCCTGCCCCCCCCCCTACCTGGCCCTGCCCCTGCCCCCCTGCCCCGCCCTGACAAGGGACTCGCCTGAGTTTCTGAAACCTTATATTGTAGAAGTCACTATGGGTCGGGCCGCAACTCCACCACGCAGGGTGCAGGGTTCGGAGACGAAGGTTGTGGGTGTCTGAGAGTGTAGGATTTTCGGGTAAGTTTAACTTGAACAACTAAAGCCTACACTTGGTAGGGTCCCTATACACTCCATATTCGGGACTGTAACAAGAACTACAGAAAAGCAGGTTATGGTAGTTTAATGCAGGGTTTAGTGCTATGGATCTGGACAACCTAAACCGTTTTGGGATTCCTTATTTTAGCTATAATATAGTATACCCTACTGTTCTGGGGTTGCTTACTATATTTCGAATAGTAAAAGGTACACCAAAACTCCATTGTAATTTAACACCCCACCAAAAAATCACGTTGTGCAGCTTGACTGTAAAATTGAAGTGACGCATTGCAGGGGTGAAGCAGGAAGTAGCCCATGAGCTCAAATAAGAAACATCCTTTAAGTCATGGAGCAAGAGTGCGCCTGATTCAATATTGGCATGATTTTATGTTGCTCGGTACGCCACTGGGACATTGTCTAATTTCCCTTGTTGGGACTAAGAGGATCTTATTGACGAATATTTTTCTAACGCTTTGAAGGGCCAATCTAGGTTGACCTGTTTCATGGCTTCCTGCGATCCTGTCGACGTCTGCAGGAAGAGCTTGATTGTCATTCTGAGATTTGAGGGGCAAGTTGCTTTTTGTAAAGAATCTGGTCCTACTGTAGGGGCCTTCAGAATTAGAATAGGGTGGTTCCTTTTTATGAGTATAAACGAGCCCAAAACCCTATTCTAATCATAAAGGCCCCGACATTATGCCCATTTGAGGAATCGCCCGACAAACCAGCCACAAACCATCCAAACCATCCTCAACGCCAGAACACCCCAAAGATCCCAACCGCCGATGTCACCCTACCCATAGGCCCCAAAGTAGTTCCTTCTGGGGGGTTCACATTTAGAATCCTATAAGGTAACCCCCCAAAAGGAACTACTATGGGGCTTATGCGTAAACCCTAAACCGTCAGCCTAAACCCTAAACCCTAAACCCTAAGCCCTAAACCTAAACCCTAAACCCTAAATCCTACGAGCTGCCGCATGGCCCGAGATTTTGAGCTGCAGGAGTTTTTCACGCTCAGCTTCGCTTGCGAGGTGAAGGCGGGCTTTTCGGGGTTTGGGGTTTAGGGTTTAGGGTTTAGGGTTAAGGGGTTTAGGGTTTAGGGTTCAGGGTTTAGGGTGGGGTTTAGTCTATAGGGGTATACTGTACTGTTGTATACTTTAGCATACTGTAACCTACTAGAATACATTCTAATATACTATGATAAGGAGCCCCACACTGGTAGGGTAAAATTATGCTCTAGGGTTTTCTGGTGAATTCGGGGTGCTGTTTAGGGCCTAAACCCTAAACCCTAAACCCTAAACCCTAAACCCTAAACCCTAAACCCTAAACCCTAAACCCTCTGTCAGGGGAACCCCAGTCCCTGGAGCCCAAAGCCGAAGACCCGAAGACCGCCAGGAAGACCGCTAGGCACCTAAACCCCTTAAGCCCTAAACCCCCAACCCCTGAACCCTAACGGTTTAGGGTTTAGGGTTTAGGGTTTAGGGTTTAGGGTTTAGGGTTCCCAACCCCTAAACCCTAAAGCCCTAAACCCCTAGCCCTAAAGCCCTAAACCCTAAACCCCTAAACCCAAAACCCCTAGACCCTAGCCAGGCACCTCGTCCACGCTGCGTTTGTGATGCAGAACATGCAGGGACAAGGTCCCGATGCTGATGTGAAACCCTTTGTGCAAGTTTAGGGTTCAGGGCACTGGGTTTTGAGGGTTTTAGGGTTTCTATGGTTTAGAGTTCAGGGCTTAGGGTTCAGGGTTTAGGGTTCAGGGTTTTGGTTTAGGCTTTTGTTTAGAGGGCTTTAGGGTTGTGGGTTTAGGGTTCAGGGTTCAGGGTGTGGTTCGTCTATGCAGGGATCACATTCTGCTCCATATGTTGGCTCCTTCATCAAGGAACGATGTACTTTTGAAAATTTGGGTTTAAAACTTGAGATATTGATGCTTTAGGCCTCAAGGGCGTAAGCTGGATTTGAGGACATATCGGCCGAGTTGAGGTGTTGGGTTTTTGGGGTTTTCATTCTCACGAATGCTTGTTTTAGTCTTCCAAGTTGGGGTGTTTCCTACTCTGGAGCTTGGGTGGCCTGTGGGAAGGCTTGTTGCCCAAAGCGCTGGACGGCCATGAACCCTAAACCCTAAACCCTAAAGCCGGATGCTATCCTCATCAAGTGTTCCTGGGCTCCAGCAGAGTTGGAGCACCCTCTCGGACATGGTGTGCGAGACTCTGCGTGATGGGTGTTGCTTTGTGCTGGACATCGACGCAAGGCAGTCCAGGACAGTTACTCTTTCTGCTGAACCTGAACCATGCGCCTGTTACCCTGAAGCTCACATTCCGAAACCCAAAACCCCAAAAACCCCAAACCCTAAACACCAAATCCCCGAAGCTTCTTGTGGAATACGTTTTGGTGTAATATAGGTATAGGGGCCTAAATAACTGCTTACATTATTCCTTCGGGTATACTATAGAGGAGCCCAAAAATCTATTCTAATTATTAAGGCTCCTACATTAGCCTACTCGCAATTCAGTGTTAGTGTTTTGAAAAGCACAGAGAAGCAACGTAAAGCTGCCTATGCTGAGGAATACCGCTACACTGGCGGAGTCACGACCTGTGCCATTGCAAGAACACATCCTGGTAAGAGCCTGTAGGAATGAATTTGAAGACATGTGCTCACAGAATATAGAAGCCTAAATAACTACCAATCGTACTCTTAGGGTTCCTTTATTACAAGAAAAATATAAAGGAGCCCAAAACCCTATTCTAATTTATTAAGGCCCCTACATTACAGGGACACAGACATGAGGTGAAGCTTCATGAAGTGTTGAAGACTGGAGCTCAAGGAATCGAGTACGGCCATCTCCCTCCACTCGGAAATGTGTGGTCTTGACCGATGTGGGTGGTTGTCAAAATTATGGTCCCTTTTTGGGTCCTCATTATAATACGGCACCTCTTATTTAGGGTACCCCAAAAGGGACCATAATTTTGATAACTACCCATGTGTGTGGACTAGCCAGCAAACCCAGCTACACCCAAAAGCTATCTTCCCTAAACCCTACACGCTAAACCCAAAACCTCCCATCCCTAAACTCTAGCGACTAGACCATTCTCCCTCCCAGCACAACGAAAAGCAAAAGACAACAAGGCCCTTCATAATTAGAATAGGGGGCTTGGGGCTCCTTTTACATTATTATAAAAAGGAACCCTAACAGTACTATTAGTAATTATTTAGGCTTCTATATTTTGCACCTAAGGCTCCAATCCCTAGCTTGCGCCCTGCGTTCCGAAACCCCGTAATCACCGCGAGAAGACCGGGCCGAAAACCACGGCAGCAAGCTGCCTCAGCAGTCGCGTCAGCGTTTCACCTTCTGGTTTAGGGACACTGGAGAAGAAGGGAACATATGCACTTGAATAGCTACAGCCAGGATGGATGTGTACGAACGAAGACAATACGATTCATAATTGTGGCTTCAAAGTCCTTATCAAGGGACCATGTGATTCTGGATGTCTTGGCAATACTGGAAGCTGATAGGAGCTTTTTCGGAAACCCCCCAAACCCCCAAACCCCAAACCCCAAACCCAATGTAATATAATTGGGACCCTGATTTGGTTCCTCCCCCAAGCTTCAGCACGCCAGAGCCCCATCCAAGCCTCAAGCCAAACTTACAACAGCCTTTGAACGACCCTAAACCCTAAACCCCTAAACCCCCAACCCTCAACCCAAAGCCTAAACCCCTCATTCCAGCCTCTTCGCAGGAATGCTCCTGGCCAACATGCAACTTGGGTCCCAGAACTTGCCCCTGGGACTGGTACAATGCAGGTTTTGTAAAGGTTACGGCGGTGACGGTCAGGTTCTACGGGAAACTCTAAGGGGAACTGCAAGAGTCTAAGGGACACTACAAGGGCAACTCTAAGGTTGGAAAGGGAAACTATAAGGGATACTGTAAGGTTATAAGGGGTCTAGAAGGGGTAGCTATCAGGTTAGAAGGGATCTAGAGCTGCTTTTCGGGGAGGGTTTTTCGGGGCGTAAGCGCTGGACCCTAAACCCGAAACCCTAGAGTTGCGGGTTCGGTTTGGGGTGTTGAGGCAAGGTGTTGGACTTTCGGGACTTAGGAGTTCGAGTTCACAGTCCAAGGGTTGCGGTATGTTTGTTTTGTTGTTTGCCCTTAGGGTTTAGGGTTTAGGGTTTGGGGTTTAGCAGATGTTATACGCTTTGGGGAGTTTATAGCAGTCTCAACAGGTGTCTTGCGAGACATTGTTTTGCAATGTATTTTGCGTGTTGATGCTGTCCGGGGTCTCATGGGGTCCACAGATCAGTAGATGGTGTGGAATCTCTGTACATGCTTTGCTTTCACGGTCTCAGGGCAGAAAATTGAACCCTAAACCCTAAACACCCCCAAACCTACACCCTAATCCCCTAAACCCTAAACCCTAAGTCCCACACCTTCAACCCTAAACCCTGAACCCTCAATCCCAAACCCTAAACCCTACACCCCAAACCCTAAACCCCAAACCCTAAACCCCAAACCCTAAGCCCCAAACCCCCAAACCCTAGACCCCAAAAGCTTGGGGCCAAGGCCCTCCACAGGACGGACAACTGCGAGTCGGGCTAAAGCTCCTCTGACGGATCAGGATCTTTACCCTAAACCCTAAACCCTAAACCCTAAACTATGGTTTAGGGGTTAGGGTTTCATGGTTTAGGGCTTCAGGGATTCGGGTTTGTTTGGGGTTTATGGTTTGGGGTTAGAGGGTGTGCGGCTTCAGGGTTCTGAGGTTTAGGGTTTAAGGGTGTAGGGTTTGAGGGTGTTGGGCTCTGGGGTTCAGGGTGTACTTGTACGGTTTCTAGGGTTGTTTCAGGGGTCAAACAAGGGTTTAGGGGCTTCAGAGTTTTAGTTTCGCTTTAATCTAGGTTGGTTTTTGGGACATTTTGTATTTTCCCTAACTGGGTTTATAAGGGACCCTTTATATAAATATTTTTTCAGAGGGTTTAAAGGCCAACCCAGTAATAGCTGATTTAGCGTTTTAGGGTTCAGGGTTCAGGGTGTTAGGGTTCCTCTGAAGGCTGATGCAAGGGTTTAGGGTTTAGGGGTTTAGGGTTTAGGGTTTAGGGCAAGGGCTTAGGGCTTCTAGGGTGTTGGGGCGTTTTGGCCATGGAGTTTAGAAGGTTGGGATAGGAGTTCAGTGTCCAGGAACTTGGGCTTGGAAGGATTCAAGCAGTCGTACCCAGAGAGCCCAATACCCCTTAAAGAAGGAATATAGCTTAAATTATAATTCCTTTGTTAAGGGGTATTGGGCTCTCTGGGTAAGCATGAACCAGTAGTAATTCCGTACAGCAGTGCTCACCAAGCTGTTCATATCTACCCATCCATCCTAAACCCTAAACCCTAAACCCGTTGGGCCTCATAGAACCCTGCACTATTCAGGACCTTATATGGGTTTCGGCATTGACTTTTCGAAGGTTACGCTGTTGGATGTAAACTCAGCGCCGTTTAGGGCTTAGGCATGGTTCCCTTCACGTTTCCGAGTCGTCCAGGTGCTTCCTCCTCCGCTTCCGGCACGAGGTCTCGAGCCTGCAGCCACCTCAGACAGAAGCTAAACCCCACAATGTGGCGTTTAGGGGTTTAGGGTTTAGGGTCTAGGCTTTAAGGTTTAGGGGTGAGGGTCACAAAAGCACACAACTCCTGTGCCAACGCCAGTGGAGGCTGTACTGTAGAGTTCCGCCTCCCACTCGGCTTTCATCTTACTATAGGGGCCTTAATAATTACCGTTTAGGGTTAATTTGGGGGTTCCTTACTATAGTTATAGTATAGTTGGCCCCAACAGCCGATTCTAAAAATAAAGGCCCCTGCATTATATAGGATTGAACCGTGAAGGTTGAGTTGGGGCTTAGGGAACCCTGAAGGTTAAAGAGGTTTGTGTACTTAGTAAAACTATCCCTCAGGATTCTATACTATGGCTTAGGGCTTTTAGATACTCTCCCCGAAAAGCCTATTCTCATTGTATAGCACCCCTATATTGCCCTAAGGGTCCATGTATCCATATGAGTATACTTTGACCCTAAAGTACCCAGATAGGGACTACATTAAGGCCTAAGTATACACTACTTTGGTACATGGACCCTTAGGGTTGGGTAAACGCTTCTCCGTTTGTAACCCTAAACCCTAAACCCTAAACCCTAAACCCTAAACCCTGAACCCTAAACCCTATTTTAAGGGCCAGGGAACATACATACATGCATACACGCATTGTGCGTGGGTTTTCGTGGCAGGTATGCTAACCTGTGCCTAAATACTATACCCACTGGCCAAAAAAATACCTATATATAGGGACTACTTGAAAGCTACCGTATATACCCTAATCCGTAAACCATACAACCTTAAATCCTAAAACATAAAATCCTAAGCCCTAAACCACAAAACCCTAAACCTTAGAACCCTAAAGCCCTAAATCTTGAATCCTATAGAAGTACAGGACCCATGGGGCTACATGCGGACTGCATGCTCGCCTATAGAGAGAGCATCCCGGGGGAGCTCCAGACGAACTCACACGCAAGCAAGCTTATTTGGAGGGAAAAGGGGGACTTAGTAAGTGGGTAGTAAGTTTAGGGTTCAGGGAGCAAATAGACTTGTAAGTAACCTAAAAGGGACTCTAATAAGTCTAAAAAAAAACTACTTACTGCGTCCGCCGAAACAACAAGTAGGCGACGCGTAGCCACGACGTCTCTGTCGATGGGTGAGATCGGTGTCTGATCAACTACAACGGTTTCGGGTTTCGGGTTTAGGGTTGCCGAAGACGTCTCCGATGTTGCTGAAGCAGCTGCTGCACCTGCAGCCGTTCTGTGCACCGGCCGCCACGTCATGAGGTCAGGCTGCGCGATGTGGGCATCTACCGTAGTTATGTATGCAAGTGGGAAGCGACGATGAGCGGCTCAATTCTGAAGCAAAAGGTTCCTACCGCCTGAATTTTGGAATAGTCTAAAAGGTCCAGCCTACAGACCCTAACATCTTCGGGGCTGAGGATAACCTTTAACCTTTTGGGCCTTGTATAATCCTGCCATAGTTGAAAAGGTTAACCTTTTTTGGGCTAGGGTACTCAGCCCCTAAGTCATAGCCGATCAGCCCTAATTAGGCGCGCTAGATCCTCGAAGCTTCAACCCATTTCTCCTGAAGCTTAAAACCCAGCTCTAACTGCGAGTCAGGTGGGCCCCCCGGCGATGGCTCGTCATGCGCCCACGCTGACGGCAGAGATCTCTATGAAGAAGCATGTCTCGTTCAGTGTTCAGGGGTCTCAATGATTCGCAATTTTATTCGCCATGAGGTTTTGTCGACTATATATATATATATATACACACACATAATGGACAATATGAGTTTATATAGATAGTTATCTCATAGATACTCCGGCGATTCAGATTGGAATCCGGTTTAGGGTTCCTTAACCCTAAACCCTAAACCCTAAACCCTAAACCCTAAACCCTAAACCCTAAACCAACCAACCAACCAACCAACCAACCAACCAACCAACCAACCAACCAACCAACCATCCTAAACCCTCAACCCCGAGTTGCAGGAATTGTGTTCAGGATTCACGCTGTCATGCTGCGTGCGTGGACTTCGGAAGTACGGCATAAGCCCCAAACTCCTAAACCCCTGAGAGTTTAGGGCTTAGGGTTTAGGGACCCAAAACCCAAACCACTAAACCCCAGACCCTAAACCCCTAAACCCTAGACCCCCAAACCCGAAACCCTCCAACAGAGCCTTCTGAGTGTTGAGGAAGCCGCAGCATCTGGCTGAGGCCGACTCTGCCTTTGTAGGGGAAATTCGAGATTGAGGGTTTAGGGCTGAGGGTTCAGTTTCTAGGATTTAGGGTTTCGGGTTCAGGGGTTGGGATTTAGGCTTTAGTGATTTATGGTGATTTTGTAGGTGTTCAAAACTGGATGTGTTGCAGCTTTTGGGGTTTATGGTGATTTTGTAGGTGTTCAAAACACCCTAAACCCTAAACCCTAAACCCTAAACCCTAAACCCCAAAACGGCTTTGTTACAGGACTTCGAGCCACCTGTTCCCTTAGCATCAAGATAGCCCGAAAGCCCACATTTAAGAGGGGCCTTGGGCCCCAAAGCCTTAAAATATGAGTGCTTTGAGGGTTTAGGGTTTAGGGTTTAGGGTTTAGGGTTTAGGGTGCTTTGAGGGTAAGGGGTTTCGAAGCTGAGCAACCGGAGCATCCGGGTTCCTTAGATCCCAGGGCCAAGATGGCAGTCGAACCGAAGCGCGGGTTGTTAATATCGGGGCCTTAATAATTGGAATAGAGTTGGGGGGGGTTCCTTATTATAATTACTTAAAGGATCATGGGACTTAGTAACTGAGGTTATGAACAAGGTAACTATACTTATAACCCCAATTAGGATACTTATAAGCCTACTTACTTAGTCCCAAGATCCTCCAAGTATAGTATAATTCATTCTAAGTCTCTAAGTATTAAGGCCCTTAATATATAGGGGCCTAAACAAATACCAGTACTATTTTTGGGGGATTCCTTACCATATTACAGTATAATATACTCCAAAACCCAATTCTATTTATCAAGGCTCCTATATTACCTTGAACTGGAGCTGTGAAACTACATGCTCTGGGCTTTGGGGTCCTTTTTCATAAAGGGTGCCGTACTACAGTGGGGACCTACACAGGGACTCTAATTTAGAGAACTACCCATCTGCTTACCCATGAAGTTCACATAATGAGGGTTCAAATCTGGTATATGTGGGACGAGGGTCTCAACGTAAGGGTCGCAAGGGGTAGAAGAGGCTGAGGGCTCTATAGCAGTTTTCACGGAGTGCTAGAGGGTCTTTTGTAGTAAGTAAAGCATAGCAGGACTGCTTAAACCTGGGCAGCGCAGGGGCAGGTGGGTGGGGGTCGAAGTGACCGCCACTTAATGAATGCAGAACCGCAGTGGATCATCCGAAATCCTAAACTCTCGAGCAAGTACTTCAGTAACCTGAGTTACCCTGACCTGAAACCCTAAACCCTCAAATCAGACAACTGTCTCCAAAGCGGTCTCAATCCTGAAGCCCCTGCCAGAGGCCCTAAACCCCTAAACTCTAAATCCGAAACCCCTAAACCTAAAACCGTGAACCCTAAACCCGAGGAGACCCTTAACCCTTAACCCTTAACCCCCAGACCTTAACCCCAAATCCCTAAACCCTAAACCCTAAACCCTAAACCCTAAACCCTAAACCCTAAACCCTGAACCAACCAACCAACCTAAGCCCCTTAACCCTCAACCCTGAGTGTTGTTCCCGGGAGGTGCGCACCAAGCCCACATCCCTGACTCGGCGTGGTGCGCAGCCGCGGGCGCAAGGACCATCATCCGGAGGTTCGGAAGAGTTTTTTCAGGCTTTAGGCTTTAGGGTTTAGGGGGCTTAGGGGGTTTAGGGGGTTTAGGGTTTAAGGGGTTTAGAGGGTTTAGGGTTTAGAGGGTTTAGGGTTTAGGGGGTTTAGGGTTTAGGGGGTTTAGGGTTTGGGGTGCTTCGGGCTTGGAAGATAGGGTTTGTGTAGGGTTCCTTGCAGGGATCTATAAGGGATCTATAGGGTTCCAGGGTTAAGGGTAGCCAGACCTTCCAACATGTGTTAATCAAGGAACATAGCTTAATTGTTATTTCGTTTTATGAATCCTGTTCTAGTGACATGTAACAAGTTATATTGCTTAACTAACGGATTTTGGAATGTCTGGGAATATAAAGGCCTGAAAGATTGAAATGGAGTTCGTTTGGAATATACCACGACAAATGTATAATATCGCCACTAAGGATAAGGGTCTACTTTTCATTGCTTGGAATATGGGGGGACTTAAAAATCCGAATAGTTACAGTTACTGCTTACCTGAATAGTTACTGCAATAAGGTTCCTTGCCAGGGTTCCTTCCAAGGTCACTGGAAGGATCAGGGCATTCACTGAGCAGGGTATGCAAGGAGCGTTTACATTAGGAGAACTGCAATTTCAGGCCACTAAGATTCACCAACACTGCCCTCTGCACGCAAGGGTCTAACGTTCAGAGGAGGGCTTGTATTTACGTGTCAGTTTTTCGAGCAAGACCATCTAGCCGGGGCCTAGCTATGTAGAACTTGGTTGAGGGTCTTGCATACGCACTGTAGATAACAAGGGTAGCCCGGAGTGTGCTTTGCAGATACTGGAAGTTGCCTAGGAGAAGGGACCATGAAGACGTATGAGCCTCGCATGCAGTAGATGGGCCACCTCTTTGAAATCATAAGCCTCGAAACGCTAGATAGCCGTAGTAGGTAAGCGTTAACCTTTTTCGGGGTGCTCGGGCCCCTGTATAACCCCCAAGATCAACTGTAAGTTCCCCTGGGATGCTGGACAAGTATTTATGTAGCTTGTATTGTAAAGTTAAAGAGGGCGCCCTCGGAAGTCAGCCAAGCTTTGCAGGCCGACGGCTACGGCTTGGTGGAGCACCAAGAAGAATGGGAGGGTATGATGGTTTGGGTGTAGGGTATGGCACCTTCAACCGTATCGTGGACACATGTCTGTGTATGTGCAGCTTAGCGATGATCTCGGTTCGCATACGGCTTAAGTGCTCGTCACAGTGCGAACTTGCACTAAACCCCTAAACCCTAAACCCTAAACCTGAAACCCAAAACCCTTTTATTGCTTAAATCCCTAAACCCTAAACCCTAGACCTGAAACCCAAAACCCTTTTATTGCTTGCTCACGGTCTCTTGTGCGTTTCGGGGGATGTCAAGTGTGAAACCTTTAGGGTTTAGGGTTTAGGGTTTAGGGTGGCGAACCTAGCGAGCAATGCAGGTGTCGGCTCAAGCAGGAGTGACCATGAAAGCGAGCTTCCAAGCACGTCGGATTCAGAGTCCCCGTGCATCCAACACGCAAGTCTCCTAAACCCTAGACCCTAAACGGCTTCGAGTTTAGGATTTAGGGGAAATCGGGACCTCAAATCGAAGGATCCTTATCCTCAGGGCCCCAAGTGAGAGTCGCCTTAAACCCTAAACCAAAAACCCTAAACCCTAAACCCCCTTCCTTTCGAGCTCAGCGGATCGCTGCTTATTGTGGGGCAGCCATGAGGCAGTCACCCCTCAAACTTGAAACCCCAAGCTGCCTTAGGATTTAGGGTTTAGGGTGTAGGGTTTAGGGTTTAGGGTTTGTGGTTTAGGTTCAGGGTCTAGGGTTTAGGGTTTAGGGTTTGGCGAGGACGGTAGGTTGACCTAGACTACGTTTTAAGATCCAGGTAAGGCAAGTGAGTTGGTGATCCAGACCCGTATATTGTAACCCATATAAACCCTAGTCTAGGGCATTTTCAGGTGGGTAGTTACCGTTATAGGAGCCTTATAGAAGGTCTATATATTTTATAGAAGCCTTCTAGAAGCCCTATATACCCTAAACTCCCCACCTGTAGTTTCCTTTAACCTAGACGAGCGTCGACAAGGGTCCAGGCACTCAGCCTGTCTGCACTTTCTGCTTGAAGGATCTACACTACTGGCATGTTTGTGTTTAGGGTTTAGGGTTTAGGGTTCCAAGTAGAAATTAAGGGTTAACAGGGTTTAGGGTCTACTGTTGTTCTTGGGTTTTGATAGATAGGGTTGTTCTCTAAATTGGGTACTTTTTTAAAATTTTAGATCCTCAATATAGTAAGGCACCCTTATAAGGGAACTTGATTTAGAGAACTACCTAGGTTATCTAAGAGCCAAGAGCCGTGGAAGCATTGAGACAGCAAAGGCTGAATCTGTGGCTTTCGGGTCCGTAACCCTCACTCATCAGACATTCTATCCCTGGGGTTTTAGGGTTTAGGGGAAGGGCAAAGATTCATGCTGAACCGGTATCTCAATGGCAACTTGGCTGAGTCCGCGTCGTTGTACATTCTGCAACCACTCAGCTCTCCAGGGAAGCCATCTCGTCAGATTTGTCATTCCTGCACTGACGCCAGGGCCGTCCGCTTTGCTGCATCTTCGCACGTCGTGCGATTTGAGTCAACACTTGCGTGCCCGGCACTGCTTTCTAAGAAATTCTTCCCATCACGACCTTCTTCACCCACTCAACCCTAAACCCTAAACCCGGAAGCCTAAGCCCTAAACTCCCTAACCCCTGAACCTTAAACCCTAAACCCATCAATTTTCATGGCTCCGATATCCCGGTGGTGCCAGGGGAGCACAGTGCAGGCTAGAGTGCCACCGGCTTGAGGGATGCGGCTGCCCGGGATTTGGGACTCAAAGACTACACTCCACGTTTTAGGGTTTGGGGTTTAGGGGCTTTGGGGTTTAGGGTTCAGGGTTTCTGGCACGAATGCTCACTAGTTTGGCTCTAAACCCTAAGCCCCTAAACCCTAGGCTTTTAGTATCGAGACGCTTGGGGGTATGACGCATCCACCTCTAAAACCTCAAACACCCAGAGCCCAAAAGTCAGAAAGGCTCCCGACCCTGATAAAAACTCCAAGGGTTGGAAACCCGAAGCCAACCACTCTGAAACCCGAATCGAAACCATAGTTCCGACTCCTCAGTTGTTGGGGTAGTTCTCTGAACTAGGGTTTAGGGTTTAGGGTTCAGGGCTTAGGGTTTAGGCATGAATCTATGGGCAGTTCTCAAAATTAGAGTCCCTTGTTATAAGGGTGCCGCTCTATTGGGTGGACCTAAACAGGGAACCCAGTTTAGAGAACTGCCCATATACTCCCGAAACCCTGAAGCCTTAACCCTAACCTAGCATCGACTCCTTACACCGCAAACCTTCATCCTTACATCGCCAGCGGGAGAACTTGAATGCTTTCCCTTACATATTTGGTGCATCTTTTAAATTAGTTTGAACTTGTTGGGTCCGGTAAGTCCGGTTATTGAAGAAGAGAGAACCTAAACCCTAAACCCTACAACTAAGCCCGAAACCTCAAACTTACAAGGGAAGGGTCTAGGGTCTAGGGGAAACCCTAAACCCAAAAAGATGTAAGGGTTTATAGGGTTTAGGGGAAAGTTCAGAAGCCTTCAAAGGCGCTGCCGTGCTTGCGCGATCCTCACTGCGGCCCTTGTTGGGCTTTGGGCTCTTCGGTTTGCAAGACAGGTACCCCGGTTTAGGGTTTAGGGTTAAGGGTTTAGGGTTTAGGGTTGTACCCTGAATGGTGTCATTTTCTTACGGGCTGAGTAGGTTATCTTTTAACCTTTTGGGCCTTATATAATCCTACTATACCTGAAAAGGTTAAGCTTTTTTGGGCTAGGGTACTCGCCCCTAAGTTAAGGTTAAAGAATTCTAGGGCTTAGGGTTCAATGATGGTAGTTATCCCTGTGGTTTGGTTTCTATTTTGGTGTTTTGCTTTTGGTTTTTTGGAATCTACAGGAGAAAGAGTACCCTGGCTAGCTCGGGGATAGTGGAGAACCTATCATGGTTTTGTTGAGTGAGGTTGGTGATTTGGGGTTCAGGGTTTATGGAGTGTATGGGTATAGGTTGCATGCAACCTTCTTCCACACTAAAAAACCGCAGACGAATGTATATTGGGGAATCCGGCTTATTATTGCCATGCGCGCGAACCTTCAGTTTGTTGAATCGCATGAAATCCCCTGTCAAGTGAATAGGCGTGTAAAGATCCTTAGCACGCGCTAGAACGTATACCGTGAGCGTGCAGTGCATTATAAGACATAGCAAGATTTCTTTTGCACGAGAGAACCTACTTGGGTAGTAACATCAGTGCCTCAAAAAGTGATATATAAGCCGTAAACCCTGAACCCCTAAACCCTAAACGGAAAACTCTGTGATGTCATCTCTTGGAGTCTAATTTAGTGGTGGCTGGAGAGCCCCCCCATTAACAAGGATCCCTGCTGTAGCTTTAGGAGCATTTCAGAGTCTCCAGGATGCATGCTTCAATGGGTTGTAGGGCGGAGGGTGAAAGGGTTTAGGATTAAACCCTGAACCCTAAACAGCTTAAGCCCTAAACCTAAACTGTTTAAACTGATTAAACCCTCCCTAAACAGTGTAAACCCTAAATCCTACACCCTAAACAGTTTAAACCCTAAACCCTATGCCCTAAACAGTTCAAACCCTAAACCTAAAGCCCTAAACAGTTCAAACCCTAAGCCTAAACAGGGTTCAGGATTTTTTGGGCTAAAACCCAACCCAGGGCCTTGCCACCTGCAGCTTCGTGATCGGAAGGCTGGTCTAAAAGGATCCTTAAAGGGTTCCTTTAAAGGGTTCTATAAGGGATCTACTATAAGAGGGTTCTAGAATGTTGGGGCCTTAAAAATATTTTGAATAGGGTTTTGGGATATGTTATGCCATACTTAAAATAAGGAACCACGCAAATAGTATGGGTAATTATTGAGGCCCCTACATTAGCCCGAGCTCCAACGCGCTTGCAACTTCAAGGGGTTTTGGGTTCCTTAGGTGGCCAGTGGGAGAACTTTAAACCTTTTTGGCTTTATATCATATAGATACCTTGAAAAATGTTGATAGAGTTTTGGGATTCTGAGTAGCTGAGGGAGTACACTTCAGACTTGTTGGGGTACTAGAACCCTTTCTAGAGACATGAAAGTTTACACTTTCACTAAACCCTAAACCCTAAACCCTAAACCCTAAACCCTTTAAAGGCTTATGAACTCAGCAACTAAGGGTTCCTTAGATAGCCCATGGGAGAACATTTTTAGGGTTTAGGGTTTAGGGTTTAGGGATTAGGGCATCATATAATATAGGGGCCCCTTCATAATTAGAATAGGGTTTTGGGGGGGTATATTCTACTACATTTATAATCAGGAACCCCCAAGACCTAGTCTAAGTATCAAAGTCCCTACATGATGTTTAGTCTACTCTAAACCCTAAAACCTAAACTCTAATCCCTAAACCCTAAACCCTAAACCCTAAACCTTAAACCTCTAATCCCTAAACCCTAAACCCTAAACCCTAAACCCTCAACCCTAGGCTACTCTTAACAAGTTTGAACTTTTCTTGGGCCCGAAGAGGAGTTCCGACTCCTCAGTTGTTGAGAGTAGTTCTCTAATTTAGGGTTCAGGGATTAGGGCCCTAGACCCTAAACCCTAAATCGAAGTTTATGGTTGGGGTTCAGGGCTTAGGGTTTATTGATGAATCTATGGGCAGCTCGCTAACTTAGGGTCCCTTTTGGGGGTCCATATGTTTATAAGGGATGCCATGCTATATATTGGGGACCCCAAAAAGGGACACTAATTTCAAGAACTACCCTTATAGTACCCCTATAGAAACCCATGTAGATCCCTTTAAGGAGCCCCCCAGAAAAAGGTGCCCTAAGTTAGAGAACGACCCTTCTAGGCCCTGGGAGGTTTGGGTCCGATGTAGGGTTTGGGGTTTTTGGGTCAGGGGTTAGGGGCTTAGGGGTTTACGGTTTAGGCTTTAGGGTTTAGGGGTTAGGGGTTAGGGGTTTATCTAGCGGGTCCTAGAGTTTCTGATTGTTTAAGGTGTCGGGTTGGGGGTTTTGCATTTTGGAGGTTTCTACAGGTTTTGTCCGAGAGTTCTAACATGGTTTCAAGAGCTTTATAAGGCTGTAGGACCAAAGTCTCACCTGCTTTGTGGTTTTTGTTTGAGTTGCCCTATGTATCCAAGTACCCAAGTTTTGGAGAGTTATATACGACCCAAATCCCTAAACCCTAAACCCTTAGCCCTAAACCAAATACTACAATCACTGTGGCCCTAAACCCAGCTCGTGTCTCACACCCTAAGGGTCCATGTGCCCAAGTAGTATATACTTTGGCCTTCAAGTCCCTATCTAGGTACTTTGGGGCCCAGGTCTTTAATATTTGGGCACATGGACGCTTAGGGAAATTTCAGGGATACTTTGGGCCCCGAAAAGAACTAAAAGGCCGTGTTTGAATGGTCCTCAAAACCCTAAACCCTAAACCCTAAACCCTAAACCCTAAACCCTAAACCCCTCTGGGTGCATCTTCAGGTTTCCTGTTGCAGGTACTTCGGCTTGAAGGGTTTGGGATTCAAAGCCGCTGGTGTGGTGTGTAGCATTCAGAGTTCAGTGTCGCATTCAAAGTTCAGGGTTTAGGGTTTAGGGTTCAGGGTTTAGGGTTGAGGTTTAGGGTTGGTGATCCGTTTGCGGTTTGCGCGTAAGCCAGAGCTACGCGCCAGTGAAATATCTGCTTCTATAGATGCCTGAAAGAAACCCTACAGAGCCCAAAAGATCACCGAAAAGTTGCCCTAAGCCCTAAACCCAATATCCCACCTAAGCTCTGCAATCAGAGCTCCTGATCACCGGACCCTCTAAGAATCCTACAAAGCCTTAAGCTGTAGAAGCCATAGAGGGACGCGATTCTAACCGTACTGTAAGTCCTCGTCCTACGAGCAGAAGCTTTGCTAGGATGGCCGAGGAGTTAGCAAGTAGATATCTTATAGGCCTCTAAGCATCAAAACCCCAACTAGGATCTCGTTTAGAGTACTTTTATGTCTACATATGCACCTACTACCAAGTCCCCCAACCCTCCAAATAAACTCTAAACTTAAACCCTAAACCCATATAAGGAACCCTTATGGAACCTTTAAAGGAACCAAAGCTGCCGTAGCCTTCAGGGCGCCGTCGCCTGAGATTCGAAGAGCTCGGGTCCTGCGACAGGCTGAGGCGACGGGATTAGGTTGTAGGGTTTGGTGTTTATGGGTTTAGGGTTTAGGGTTTAGGATTTTAGGGTTTAGGTTTAGGGTTTTGGCTTTAGGGTTTAGGTTTTAACTTTGAGGGTTTCGGCTTGAGGGTTTAGGAGTTTAGGGTTTAGGTTTTAGGGTTTTGGCTTTAGGGTTTAGGTTTTAACTTTGAGGGTTTAGGGTGTACGTCCCTGGTTTCCTGTTCGCGGCTCAGTGAAGGGTTGTGTTGGGTGCATTATACAGTCCTTGGCTGCACAAATATACGTTCGAAATCCAAAAAGGATCCGTTTGTCCCTATGATTCAACGTATTCTTTCCGCAAGCCCTACTTAGGGGCTGAGTAGATAACCTTCAACCTTTTAGGCCTTATATAGTCCTACTATACTTGAAGAGGTTAACCTTTTTTGGGGCTAGGGTACTCAGCCCCCAAGCCTAAGCCCTACACTCAAGTTGTAGACTGGTGTTGGACTCTGAAAATGCTTGAGCCTGAACACTTCCGGTAATGCAGGAGCCTAAATGGTTACCTATACTATTTTGGGGGCTCCTTACTATAGTATTTATAGTATCCTATTCTAATTATTAAGGCCCCTACATTACATCCTCCCAACCTTTCCGTCTTTTTTTACCTACACACCCCATAAAAACCTTCGAGGGATTTAGGGGTTAGGGTTTCGGACAAAAAAGGGTGCAAGCTTACTATTACTGAAGCCTTCAAGTAACCAACACTACCTTCAGCTACCGGGTCTCGGCCCGAGCTCAGCTTGCTGTTCCTCCCACTACGTTGCATAGCCTGCGATGCTCAATCTCACAACCATGCATTTCTCTGCCCCTCCACATGGGAGACCGGGCGAACCGAGCTGCTCCTGCCAGGGCATGCTTTTCGGCGACGAAGCCCTGCGAACCTTTGATTTGGGATGTCCAGGACTGTTGTACAGTTTTCCTCCAGACGGGAGAGTTTCGGCCTCGTTTCTCTCTGCTCCCGACCTCGCAGGTCGGGGCATGGCTGCGTTCGGCAAGGGCAGGTGTTCGGATGCGCTCAAGAATGAAACAGATTTGGCATTCTACTGGCAACTGAATGGAGCTGCACACGGCATGTCGTTGGTGGCAGCGCTGGACTCGGCACAGCAGGCATGGTGCTACGTGGAGCTAATCTGACTTCTGACTTCTGTGAGTAGGACGTATAGTCGTGGCTCCTTTCTTGCCGTCACAGTGGGAGCAGTTTGTTGAGGGATGTGAGGATCTCCTGCCAACGTGCAAGATGTCTCCGTACCAAATTCATGTCTATGGCTGTTCTCACAGGATGGTGATGGAGATTGCATAGGGCCGCCCAACAATTATACGTACTCCTTTGGGCTCCTTTCTATATCTATGTATGATACTGCTTTCAACAGCCCCGAGACAATGTCCTAGAAAAGGTTTAATGCTCCTACATTAGGTTACCGGGAATAGGTTCAGGGGGCTGGGATATGGGTTGAGGATTGATGTTTCGGGATAAGGGTTTTTCGATTCGGATTGCGTGTTTAGTGTGCAAGAGTATTAAGGTTTGCGGGTGAGGCTTTGGGGGTCGACTCGCTCTGGAGCTCCTCATTCTTCGCAACGTTTGCCTGTTCACCCTAAACTGCTGCCGCCACTGCCACTGCCACTGCCACTGCCACTGCCACTGCCATTGCCCCTGCCACTGCTACTGCTACTGCTACTAATACTGCTGCTGCTACGACGACGACTACTATTGCTGCAGCTAGTGCTACCTCATCTTCGGGAGAACACTAGAAGGTAACCGGACCGACGCTCAATAGTTGCTTTTATCGTGGTGGCTGTCATCAACTGGTACACTGAGGCACCGTTTTTTCCATTTTTTCACAACATGTTGCTCTGTAGTGTCCCAACCCTCAACCATAGACATTTGCGGTTTGGAGGCGAACGCGTCGAACGGGCCGAGCCGGCGACAGCTGGTAAAGCCTGCGGCCTCAGCATTCGCGGGGCCCGATGCCACGGATCTGGGTTTCGGCCTGTGCGCGTGTAGGTAAAGCTTCTGGGTTTACGGTTAGGTTTCTGCAGTGCTTCATAGATTCAGAAATTTGTGTTCCTGAAAACGAGGATGGTCTCCGTAAGATGTATCAGTAAGTCAAGCACATGCAAGTTGAGTTACTATCCCACCCGTGAGGTTGTCTATGGGCATCGTTTTTTGTAGACTAAGTTATTCGGATACTTCAGGGTTCATAGCTGAAAAGCTTACGTACATGTAGGCACTTGATCACTCAACCGCCTTTCCTTAACTGTGTGCCTTCATAGTGAAATGCGTATGTTCGCCAGATGAAAGGAGGGTGGGTGCTGTTGAACAAGGCATTCCATTTTTGTTGCGTCGTCTTTGGGCCCGCAAACTTCATGAAACAACTGATCCGACATTTCGCACTTCCAACATGTAGCCAGCCTACCCCCGCACTCAAGGAGCCCGAAATCTGAAACGCGGGAACTACACCCTTACAGACCCTGACACTCTTAAACCATCAAGCCCTTGGCCCGTAAACTGAAACGCCGGAACTGCACCCTAAGACCCTAAGACACTTAAACCGTAAAGCCCTCAACCCTCAAGCCCTACCTATGGGCTCCATTGTAGTTCGTTTTTGTGGTTTTTGTATTTAGGAACCTATAAGGTAGTCCCCAAAAGGAACTACAATGGATCCTACGGGTAAACCCTAAACGTTGAACCTACCGAACGAGCCTGTAGCCCTACGTTGATGCCCCACTGTAACCCTTATAGGGGTCCAGGTATCCATATGAGCATACCATGACCTTAACGTACCTAAATCGGGACTACTTCAAGGCCCAAGTATATACTATATGAGCGCATGGACCCTTAGGGTACCGAATCTATCCCTCCCACAAAGACACACAGACAGACAGACAGACAGACGCACGCTCACACAGACGCACACACACACACACACCCAGAGCCATGTGCGCACGTGCACCTGCAAGAAACAAATCGAAAATGACACATCAAACGTAAGAGACATCCATGCCCAAAGATGCACCGCCACACTCGCGCTCTTTCACACAATGCTCAAAATCACACAATGCTCAAAAAATGATGATGAACTACCAGTCGACAAGCGGCAAATCAAGCGCTATAAACCGTCAAAGCCAGAAACAACCTTCAGAGGACCTTCCTTGACTGGCTGCCACTGCTTCCAGGCGCTCTGGCACTCTTATCTTGCGGGTTGATATTTGCAGGGCTTTACAGGGATTGGGGTTTAGATTTTTAAGGGTTTCTCAGGTGTTAACATAGATAAGGATCATGGGGTCTTACACGGGATTCCTCCGCGGTTCATGTTTCGGGGCTTCGAAAGGTCTTACCACGGGCTCCTTAGCGATTTACATGTTCAGGGTTTGTAGTTTTAGTGGCTTTTAAGGAATTCCAACGCTTTTGGACAACGACCGTAGAGTCCGGCGCAAGCTACAGCCCGTGTAAGGGCAGGTATAGTGCCTCTAAGAGTTCACGGTTGAGCAAGTTAGGATTTGAGTTTTAGGGTCTGGAGTTTTGGGTCGGGGGTTTTAGGGATTGCCGGTTTTTGTGTTTAGGGAGCCGGTGTCTGACTTTTGCCAACGGGTCCATGTGACGTGCCTACTCATCATATACTCTCCTACGTACTCTCCGTCTAGTTTTTGATAGATATCCTGCAATGCATTCGTACTTTGAACCCTCAGTATTCTTGGTACATGCAGCCGCGTAAACCCGGCAACCCTGCATGGACCCTAAACCCCTATACACTTTGCCCCAAACCCGAACCGCTGCAAAAGGCTTTGGTGTTTGGGGGTGGTCCGTTGTTGAACCTTCCTGTCGCTCTACCTCCTAAGGGCTATGCAGGGGGTTCTGTTGCATGTCTATACTTGGAGAATCTTGGGACTCAGTAAGTAGGGTTATAAGTACCTTAGGTCCTTATTTAGTTAGTAAATTAGCCTATTTAATAAAGGGGGGAGGGGTTACAAGTATAGTTACCTGGTTTATAACCTCAGTACTAAGTCCCATGATCCTCTAAGTACAGGACTGTCCTGTGTAGATTTTTGTTGCATAGCCCCTGGACGTGGACACCACAACCCCAAACACTAAACAGTACACGTCCTAAGCCATGTTACAACCGCCGAACTCTACGTAGGCCTGACAGACCCGAAGCCCTAAACCTTAAACCCTAGAATACCCTAAACCCCTAAACCCTAAACCCTAAACCCTAAACCTTACACCCTAAACCCTCAACCCTAAACCCTAAACCCGAAATCAGAAGCTTAAGGCGCCTATTTCGTTTGGAAGTTCTCCAAGCTGCCCAAGCAATACATCGCTGCTGCTGGGGATCCCAAAGCCTCCTCGGGCACAGGAGCCTAGCAATTCGGGGTTCGGTAGTAATTGGTCACGGTTCCTGAAATAGGGGTCCTTTGAGGATTCCTATCAGAGTTCCATCCGCAGTTTATGAGGGCTTCGGTTTTACGGCTTTGTGTTGATGACCCTCGGCTCCAGAGAACCCCTCTCTAAACGTAAGAGCTGTAGTCCGCCTCCGATAGTGAGGGTTATAGAAAGGACTTTTGTTGCATTAAGGGCCTTAAAGGTGATCTCGGGTGTGCATTACTGAACCCTAAACCCCTAAACCCTAAACCCTCCAGCATCAAAACAGTGAGCCTTGCGACTGGGGACCTCGATCTCGAAACTAGAAAAGGCTTCTAAACCCTAAACCCTAAACCCTAAACCCCAAACCCTACACCCTAAACCCTAAACCCTAAACGACATCCCCGGCCCCGGATCGACTCCCAGGCTCTTGGTTATAGGGCGGGACTTTAGGGTCTATAGTAAAACCTGTAAAACCCCAAAAAGAGTTTAGGGTTTAGGGGTTTAGGGTTTAGGGTTGGAAACCAGACTAAGGAGACTTAGTGCTGAGATTCCTTTTTGCATTACTCTTAAAGATTGAGGCTATGGGGTTACCAACTTTGTTGGGCTTTTCTACTGTAGACAGTGGACTGTCGAATTCCATCACCAGATCTGACATCTCCGATCCGGAAGGCACCTGAATAAAGGGCCTAAATAACTGCCTAATTATATTATTCTTAGGGTTCCTTATTGTAGTCATACCAGAAAAGGAGCTCCCAAACCCTATGAAAACTGTAAGGCCCCTACATTAGAACCCCTTCGGCTTTCCAGCTTCGAAGACTCGATCCCTAAACTCCGCAAGACCAGGTATGAGGGTAGGGTTTAGGGTTTAGTGGCTGAGGGGTTTAGGGTTTAGGGGTTCAGGGGTTTAGGGTTTGGGGTTTGGGGTTTAAGGGTTTGTCTTTGGGGCCCCCTGCATTAGATACATGGGTGGTTGTCAAAATTAGGGCCCCTTTTTGGGGTACCCTAAATAATAGGTGCCGTATTATAATAAGGACCCCAAAAAGGATCCATAATTTTGACAACCACCCATATTTTTGTCCAGCAGAGGGCCCTTAATCTTGTTTCGTTTCCTGCTGGCCTTCGACGCGCAAGTTACTCTTGGGGTTTAGGGTTTAGGGTTTAGGGTCCTTGGTTCCTACTCACATCACGGTGGTGACCTGAACTCTCAAGCCTAGACCGATACATGAAAATGACTCATGAGTGTCTGAGCCACCATTTCAGCTGAGCTTCGAAAGTATTCGTTTACTTACATAGAGCGACTCAAGAACCCAGAGACTCCAGAACCCCTTAATTCAGGAACATACGTTAAACTATAGTAGGAACCCTATGATGATATAAGGCATATTCTTTAACGAAGGGGTTTGGAGTGTCTGGGAACCCTAAGCCTTAAACCCCTAAGCCCTAAACCAGGAGCCTTTTCGGGCTCGGAGCCTTAAAACCAGCTTGAAGCAACCCTGAAAAGAAACCCTGGAATAAGCCTTCGGTCCGAGTAGGTAAGGTTCATCCACTACTTACAAGATCATGGGACTTAGTAACTGAGGTTAGGAATATATGGTAACTATACTTATAATTACTTATAACCCCAACCAAGGTACTTATAACCCTACTTACTAAGTCCCAAGATCCTCCAAGTACCTTAAGGGTCCAAGTACAAGTAGTCTAGGGTTCAGGGTTTAGGGTATAGGGTTGTCGTTGTTGATGGGCTTTCTACCCACAAAGACGTTAAATACCCAAAATAAGGAGTGCTTGGACCCCCGGCAGCTTATGGCAACCTATAGTTGAAAGTTTCATGGGCAATTGGGATTGAAGTTTGATTAAACCCTTGCAATCCCTTTCAATCCATGTTGAGTCTTCAAATCGTGACCCTGACACCCTCAGCCCTGACCCAAAAGCCACTGGACGTTGTGACCCTGCCTCACTAAACACTCAGAAAGGAGCCGAGAAATGGGGCCTCTGGACGCAGGACATGGGCTGACTTTTGGGGTTTTAGGGTTTAGGGTTTAGGGTTTTAGGGTTTTTGTGCTATAGTGTTGTCAAGGGCTCTTCAACCTAGGCTTGTATAAGGTTTTGCTATAGGATAGGGTCGAATATTTGCACCAACAATGACAATATACGCCTGTAGTCCCCTAAACCCTAAACCCTAAACCCTAAACCCTCCCTACATAAGTATACTGCAAGATTTGCCTTGAAACCCCATTCACATCACTAAGGCTCCTAAACTAATTACGTAAAGGATCATGGGACTTAGAAACTGAGGTTATAAGTATCTTAATTCTGGTCATAAGTAACTGTAAGTACCTCAGTTACTAAGTCCCATGGTCCTTTAAGTACTGAGAGAACCAGCGGCTCCTGTCCCCTGGCTTAGGGATCTGTTTCCGTCAGGGCTTGGAAGCTTTGGTTGAAGGGTTAGAAGTAGCAGTCCTTACGAACTGTACCCCAAAAAGATTTCTTCAGGGTCAGATACCATACTGGGAATTCATAGCACCTATGATTCTTCCATCAAAAACATGCGCATCGCCGACAACCTTTGGAAAAATACGGTGTGGGTTCAGGGTTCTGGGATTGGGGTCCAGGACTTAGGGTTCTTTGTGCTAAAGAACGTTCTCGCGTTCGGTACATGCGCATTAACTCAGACAAGCGCCAAGAAGCTTCGACCTTGTAGAGCTGCTGCCCCCAAAAGGCATCAAAAGACTATGCTCTCAATGATTCCTTGGTTGTTGGCGAGAACTTACGAGTCACCCTTTGCGGATGTTGGTCCTTGTTTCAAAAGCTAAATCCCTAAATCCATAAAAACCCTGAGCCCTAAACCCTAAACCCTAAACCCTAAACCCTAAACCCTAAACCCTAAACCCTAAACCCTACAACCATTAACGAACAAACCCTTAGCTTCAAGCCCAGCCTCATGATTGGAGCGCCCGGGCAATGTAGGGGCCTTAATGATTACCTCTACTACTTTGGGGGTTCCTGACTATAAATATATAGTATAGTATACCCACAAAAACCCTACACCCTAAACCCCTAAAGCCCTAAACCCTAAATTAAGTATAGTATAGTATACCCCCCCCCCAAAAAAAAAATAATATATATATATATATATTCCAATTCCTAAACCCTAAACCCTAAACCCTAAACCACCCCCCCAAAAAAAAACTATTCCAATTATTAAGGCCCCTACATCAGTCGGGCTCGTAGGAGGGCGGGGGTTGCGGCTCCGGGGTTTAGAAATTCCACAGGGTCCTATGTACCTACACAGAAAGGTTTTAGGGTTTTGGGTGTTGGGTTTTGGGTGTGGGGTTTAGGGGTTTAGGGTTTTGGGTTTAGGGTTTTGGGTGTAGGTTTTAGGGTTAGGGTTTTGGGTTTGGGGTTTATGTTGACGTCATAAGGCTTTCTGACTGAGATTTGCAAAGGTTTCTCGCGACCTCGGGTGGAGGATCGTGGGTGTTGCAAAGCGGCCTGCTGAAAGGAGCATGCGACGTGGTAACGTAGGCCATAGTTAAATGAGGGTCTTTTTTGGTTTAGGGTTTAGGGTTTAGGGGTTTAGGGTTTAGGGTTTAGGGTTTAGGGAAATTTGTAGTTACTTACCACCAAAATAAGGTAGTTATGACAGTACGTCCCATGATCCTCCGAGTGATGGTGCAGTCCAGACTTTTCTTGGTACGAGCCCCAAACATCCACTTAGGGGCTGAATAGATAACCTTTAGCCTTTTGGGCCTTATATAATCCTACTATAGTTGAAAAGGTTAACCTTCTTTGGGGCCAGGGTTCTCAGCACCTAAGTCCATGTAATCTTATCATAAGGCCCCTCTGTCTGAGGATCTTAGCACTGAGACACATCTTTAGGGTTTTTGGGGGTTTAGGGTTTAGGGTTTAGGGTTTAGGGTTTAGGGTTCATAACAAACTAACTTTGTAAAGCCGTATAGGCAATCGAAAAAGGGTTATAGCAACATATTGATAAAGGCCCCCTAAACCCTAATCTCGAAAACCCTATACCCCAAGCCCGAAATCCTAAAACCCGGACCCTAAATCTCAAACCCTAAACCAAACCCTAAACCTAAACCCTACATCCCAAAACCCTAAACCCGATCCCTTTCGCTGCCCCGTCTTAGAGATGCAGAAAGGACCCCGGACCTCGTGGGGTGCGCCTGAGCGGATATGAGCCTCCTGGCTCAAAGGGTTTAGGGTTTAGGGCTTAGGGCTGAGGGTTTCGGGTTTAGGGTTTAGGGTTTAGGGCTGAGGGTTTCGGGTTTAAGTTTAGGGTTTCGGGTTTAGGGCTCAGGGTTCAGGGTTTAGGGCTGAGGGGTTAGGGTTTAGGTTTAGGGTTTAGGGCTCAGGGTTTACGGCTTAGGGTTTAGGGTTTAGGGCTGAGGGTTTCGGGGTTAGGTTTAGGGTTTAATCAGGGCTCAGGGTTTACGGCTTAGGGTTTAGGGCTCAGGGCTAGGGGGTTAGGGTTTAAGTTTGGGGTTTCGGGTTTCAGGCTCAGGGTTTACGGCTTAGGGTTTAGGGCTCAGGGTTTACGGTTTAGGTTTAGGCTTTAATTAGGGCTCAGGATTTACGGCTTAGGGTTTAGGGCTCAGGGCTTTGCGGTTAGGGTTTAGGTTTAGGGTTTCGGGTTTAGGGCTCAGGGTTCAGGGTTTAGGGCTGAGGGGTTAGGGTTTAGGTTTAGGGTTTAGGGCTTAGGGCTTCGGGTTTGGAGCTTAGTGTTTAGGGTTTAGGGCTTACTTAAAGGAGCATCGGACTTAGCAACTGAGGTTATAAAACATGGTAACCATACCTCTAGATCGTCCATCATTTTTGACCCCAAGTAAGGTACTCCCATGATCCCTAAACCCTAAACCCTAAACCTTAAACCCTAGACCTTAAACCCCCCTAAGTCGGGTTTAGGGTGACGGGCTTAGGGCTAAGGGCGTAGAGTTTAGGGCGAAGTTAGTGGTTTAGGGTTTAGGGGTTGGGCGTTTAGGCCCTCACCCACCCAGGCCTTTAGGTATTAAGCAGGCCTTTACATGGCCTTAGGGTTTTGGGGTTTAGGGTTTAGCGTTTAGGGGGTCCAGCTTCGGGTTCCTCTGCAAGCGTCCGGGAATAAGGGTCCAAGTACCTGCGCCTAGGATGGTAGCAGAGCATGCGGACAGAAAATCGAAATCGAAGCATCATAAATATGACTGCTAGATTAAGATAGTATCATAGTATTCACAAAGTATATTATATATACTATGTGTGTATATACATACATGTGTATGTGTATATATATATATATATATGTATACATGTATGTATGGTCTGTGTGTGTATAGAATCCCTGCAGCCGAAGTATTAGTGCGGATACAACTTAAAGCCTTAAAGCCCCAAAACCCTAAGCCCAGAAACCCAAGCTCTAAACTCTAAGCCCAAAGCCCCAAACTAAAACCCTGAACCCTAAACCCCTAACCCCAAGCCCTACATCAATTGCTAAAGCCCCACGCCGTATAACCCTAAACCCTAAGGATAACCCTAAACCCTAAACCCTAAACCCCTAAACTCTAAACCTCTAAGGATAACCCTACTCACTGAGTCTCAAGATCCTCCAAGAACCCGTCGGCCTTGAGGCGTCTGCAAGCCACAGGAGGCCTGTGCTGCTTTCTACGGTCAGTTCAGGGTTTAGACTTAGACTTTAGAGTTTGGGGTTTGGGGCTTCGGGTTTAGGGCTGTTAAGGGGTTTAGGGGTTAAGGGGTTTAGGGGTTTAGGGTTTAGGGGTTTAGCGGTTTAGGGCTTCGGGTTTGTTTAGGGGTTTAGGGTTTTAGGGTTTAGGGGTTTAGGGTTTAGGGTTTGAGCTGGTGGTTACTAGTCTGATTCCTAGGGTTCTATATATGGGTAGTTTTCTAAATTAGGGTCCCGTTTGGGGGTCATTTTTATAAGGGTGCCGTACTATATTTGGTACCTAAAGGGAGACCCTAATTTAGAGAACTACCCATATAGAGGCTGGTCATTTGGAAGTCAGGTAGGGTTGGGAGTTTGGGGATTTCATGCTTCGCGCTTCTCGGGTTTGATGATATAGGGGTAACAGGGTCTGATGTAGGGGCCTTAATCATTAAAATAAGGTTTTGGGAGTTCCTTCTTATAACCATAGGATAATATACCAAAGAACCTATTCCAAGGCCGCTTTTCTGTGCGCATCGCAAGATGGGTGTGTTCAAGTTCAGGTTTTCGGCATGCTTAAAATTTCGGACTGGGTTTAGGGTTTGGGGTTTAGGGTTTAGAGTTTAGGGAGGGTCGGGGGACTTAGGAAGTAGGTAATAAGTACGTATCAGTGCCCTAAAAGAGACCCTAATTGCGGTTATGATACGTGTAAGTCTATACTTGTTACCTACTTACTGAGTCCCTCGACACTCCAAGTAGTCATGTCAAGGACTCACCAAGATCGTCAAAGAACCCTTAACATACAAGGATCCATAATTATTCACTGTTACTCTGAATGCTTATGATTGTGATTATGATTATGATCAGTATCATATTCTTGTGATTGATCTAGCGAGCAATAGTGTTAGAATGTCTTGATCGTCCCAATACGGACGCATGCAAGGAAATCCCAGGACGCCTAGGAAAGTAGGTTTTTGTTCGAGGGGCTCTGGTAGACGCTAAATCCCACTACAGCTTTCCAAACGCTAAACCCTAAACCCCAAACGCCTAAACCTCAAAGCCTTAAATGCTAAACCCTAAACCCTAAAGGCCCTAAACCCTTAAATCCTATAAACCCTAAACCCTAAAAGCCTTAAACTCTAAATCCTAAACCCTAAACCCTTAAATCCTATAAACCCTTAACCCTAAACGCCCTAAACTCTAAATCCTAAGCCCTAAACCCTTAAATCCTCAACCTTAACCCTAAACGCCTTCAACTCTAAATCCTGAACCCTAAACCCTTGAATCCTCAACCCTTAAGCCTAAAAGCCTTAAACTCTAAATCCTAAACCCTAAACCCTTAAATCTCATAAACCCTAAACCCTAAAAGCCCTAAACTCTAAATCCTTACATCCTATAAACCCTTAACCCTAAACGCCCTAAACTCTAAATCCTAAGCCCTAACCCACTTGGGTGGTTGTCAAAATCATGGGCCCTTTTTGGGTCCTTACTATAATACGGCACCTATTATTTAGGGTACCCCAATAGGGCCCATAATTTTGACAACTACCCCCTTGGGCCTTGCCAGGTCAGGCGCCCGCTGGCTGGCAGTTTGACCAGGTCACAAGCTTGCGGTTTCAGGGCTCCTAAGGTTGGTTTAGGGTTATAGGGGTTTAAGGGTTTTGGGTTTTAGGACTTTAGGGGTTTAGGGTTTAGGGTTGAGGGTTTTAGGTTGGTTTAGGGTTATACCTATTTTCTCCATTGTAGTTCTTGTTTTTGGTTCAACCGAATATATATTAAGGATGTGTTTATAAGGTATCCCCAAGAAGGAACTACAATGGAGACTTTAGGTAGGGGTTTAAGGTTGCGCGATGTTGGGTTTCGGGTTTCAGGTTTTTAGTTAGAGTGTCCGGTTTACGTGGGTTCAGTACCAAAGCAAAACGAAAGGCTGGGGCGAACAAAAGCCCAAGAGGGAACCTAGGGTTTCCCGGTTTAGGGTTTAGGGGTTTAGGGTTTTAGGGGTTTAGGGTTTAGGGGTTTAGGGGTTTAGGGATTTAGAGGCATTGCGGTTTAATGTAGGGGCCTTATATAAGGATTAGAATAGGGTTTTGGGGGTATATGCTGCTATACTTATGATACGGAACCCCCACAACAGTATTGGTAAGTATTTAGGCTTCTACATTAGCGGTTTAGGGGCGTCGGGCTGAACAGGGCTTGATCTTAGCTCCAAGACAACAATTTCTAGACCTTTTGCGAACCACGCATCCATGGCATCACTGGCAGTTTGGCAATCGCCAAGCTTGGTGCCTGAATTGTGGCACCAGACTAGCCTCTAGATTCACGTTTGATAGGCTTAAACTTCTAGCGGGGCAGCCTTGCCCGAAATCCTCCGCGGACTTAGTTTCCCTCGGCATGCATTGGACACACGATTTCTGTTTTTACGGTGTAGGGAAGGGATGGCGATGTCGTTGTGGGATACGATTGACAATGCATGCAAGGGAGGCGAACTGGGTCCGATGTGCCAGGAGCTGTAAAGCTCATCGTTAAGCTTAGCTTCCGGTATCAGCTTTGCTGTGTTTTCTGTCAAAAAATCTTAGTTCCATGCAATACTAGGGTACGTTGGTGGGTTCTATTTAGGGTTTAGGGTTTAGTGTGTATTCTTCGAGAGGGTGTGGGAGTGACAAGGAGCCTGAGCAAGTTTTTGCTTGCTTGGATTTCTGACGATCCTATACAAGACTCGGTTCCATCCTACGACATGCAAAACTTGGCAGTGGCTGCCTTGCCATCCAGAGCTCTTTGGTTGTAGCACTGTTGCACGCGGCCACGCGGCAGCCTGCTGCAGCAAAGATTGGGCTTGGAGGGTCGGATGACTTAGTAAGTAGGTAACAAGTAGACTTATAAGTACCCTAAAAGGGACCCGAATTGAGGTTATGATACTTATAAGTCTATAAAATAACTACTTACTACGTCCCCCAACCCTCCAACAGGTCTCAGATCCTAATAAACCCTAATTAAACCCTGACGGGCGCTGCAGCCGCAGAGGCTTTGAATCTTCGAGAACGGAAGACCCGATCTGATGCACGTCAGTCTGCTGACTAATGCTCTTAATGTAGGTTTAGGGTTTATAGGGTTTAGGGAACCAATATATTCTATACAAACCCTATTCTATTTTCGAAGGACCCTTTTTTACTCCGTCATTGTGGCAATGTGTCCTGTGCCAAGCCTCCGGTTCCATCCTATATGACGCGGAACGCGACAGTGGCCCAAGACCTACGTATGAACCCCAATATTACAATACCCAGAGGCTCCATATATATATATATAGTACCATTATGGAATTAGCTCCCTACTTTAAACCCGTAAAAAGGATAGTCCTTTGGGATCTAATTCCATAATGGTACAAAATGTGAAGCCTCTGGGATATGAAGGTAGGTGTTTGTTTTGCCTTGGGGGGGATAGGTGAGGGTCTATCTACTTTACCATCAAACTACCTAATTACTTTTTCCGGGCTCCTTATCAGGACTTCCTATATAGCACTGTAATTTTTGCGACAGGTAAATGGGATATGTGGGTTCGGGTAAGCCATAAACCTTCAAGCCCTAAACCCTAAACCGTAAGCCCCTTAAACCCTTAAGCCCTAAACCCCAACCCAACAGCCCGTAAACCCTAAACCTTGAACCCCAAACCCGAAACCCTGAATCTTAAACCCTTTAAGCCCTCAAGCCCTAAACTCTAAATCCAAACCTTAAACCCTTAAGACTTAATCCCTAAACCCCAAACCTTACACCCATAAACCCCAAACCCCAAACCTTAAACCTTGAACGCCCAAGCTTAAGTCCATAAGCCCTTAAGCCCTGAACCCTCAACCCCAAACCTTAAACCCCAAAAGCCCTTAAGCCCTAAACCCTAAAACCCCAACCCTAAACCCCAAAAGCCCTTAAGCCCTGAACCCTCAACCCCAAACCTTAAACCCCAAACCCTTGGCTCAAGCCCTTTAACACCCAAACCCTGAGCCCCAAACCCTAAACCCCACACCTTAAACCCTTAACCTTAACCCCCAAAAGCGTGGCTCGACAGAGGCAGATTGGTGGCTCGAAGAGCCCCGCGGACTGCAGGGGAGGTTGGCGCTTAGACGTTGGTGCCCTTGGCGGGTCGGGGGACTTTAAAGGGTTCCTTTTGAAGGGTTNNGTTTAGGGTTTAGGGTTTCTATTGGGTTTAAGGTTTAGGGCCACGATGCCAACAGAATCTCCATGACGAGCAGCAACACAGCACCTGGGGTTAAGAACAAGCTTCAGGAAGCCCCAAGACACACTCACACACCCAAACTCAAATTTTCAAACACCCTAATTAAATTCTGCATAATACATTCAAAAGGCAGGACTTGGGGGCTAAGCCAGGATTCAGAGCCCGGGTCCCGAAGCCTTAAGCCCTACATCCAAAGTTTCAATCAACGTTAAGCAGCAAGCCCTCGACCCCACATCCGCGCAACTTGAAACCCTTAAACACACAACCACATCGAACTACAAGAAACCTTATCCCTACGGAGCTCTCGAACGCTAAACCCTGAACCCCAACACCCTAAACCCCAGCAGCCTACTTAGAGGATCATGGGACTTCGTAACTGAGGTTGTAAGCAGGGTGACTGTACGTATAACCCCAATTAGGGTACTTGTAACCCGGGCCTACCAAGTCCCCCGACTCTCCAAGTAGACAAGGCATGGCCTTATCATGGAGAAGCCCACCACCCTGCCACCGGGAAAGTATGAGGTCACAGGAGACCGCGAGGCAGTGGAGGGTGGCTTAGGGTTTAGGGTTTAGGGCTTAGGGTTCCTTTAAGAATTCCTTCAAAGGCTGCTATAGGGGTCCGTTGACAAGGATGATAAAGGGTCTCGGGTTCAGTTTCTGTGTGTTATTTTGCGTTTTTTGGGGTTCAGGGTTCTGGGTTCAGGGATTCAGGAGTTTCGGTCATAAATAAGGCCGGGCATAGGGCTATTTGGGATTCTAGTTTGCATTCGGTTTTGGAGTTTTAGGGTTTAGGGTTTAGGGTTTAAGGTCTAAACCCTAAACCCTAAACCCTAAACCGTGGCTCCTCAAGGTTGTGAGAGCGGCACAGTGTTTACGCAGCCGGCCTTGATCCAACAAACCTCCCTAAACCTCAAACCCTAAACCCCCTTTAGGGTTTAGGGTTTAGGATTTAGGGTTTAGGGTTTTAGGGTTTAGGGTTTAGGGTTTAGGGTTTAGGGTTCCTAAATCCTAAAGCCTAGGTTCCCCAGTAGTACCCTTTTTCCCTTTTTCTTTTTGGGTTCCCTTAATAAACCTAACAGTAGGGAAAAGGGTACCTTTTTTATTTAGGGGCTACTGGGGAACCTAGAAGCAAACCCGTAAGCTGTAAGACCCGATCCTCCAGAGCAGGCTCGGATGGGTTCTAGCAACAACCACAACAACAACAACGGGTTTAGGGTTTGGGGTTTAGGGTTTAGAGTGTAGGGTTTAGGTTTTATGTCAATGCAGAAGCAACAGAAGCAGGACTTCCCTGAGCCACCCTGAGTCCAGCCAGGTGACGACCACCTTGACCATTTTTCCAAAGGACGGCTGCAGACGCCAGGGTACACCCTAAACCCCTAAAGCCCTAAACCCTATTACCCTAAACCCTAAGCCCTAAAACCCTAAACCCTAAAATCCTAAACCCTAAAACCCTAAACCCTAAAAACCCTAAACCCCGAAGCCCTAAACCCCTGAACCCTAAACCCTAAACCTACGTTCAGGGCTTAGGGCTTAGGGTTAATAGACCCTAAAGGCTCCAATTAGGGTTTTGAGGTTTAGAGCTTAGGGTTAAAGGCTTTAGGGTTAGGGTGTAAGGTTTTAGGGTTTTGGGGAGTAGGGTTTGGGTTTAGGCTCCATGCCAAAATATTCTATACTTAGGCCTTGAAGGGGTTCCTATATAGGTGCTTTGAGGCCTAAAGATCTACTCTGTCGGCACATGGATCCTTACTTGGAGGGTCGGGGGACTTAGTAAGTAGCTATTTTATAGACTTATAAGTGTCATAACCCCAATTAGGATCCCTTTTAGGGTACTTATAAGTCTACTTGCTACCTACTTACTAAGTCCTCCGACCCTCCAAGTAGGGAGAGTTTAGGATGGTGGCTTTGGGGTTATGATGTTTAGGGTTTTAGGGTTTAGGGTTGGCCCTGGAAGCTCTAAGGACCTACATTGTCATTACACTTGGTTATGTGCGTCGTTTAGGATGGTAGTACCGCAGCCTGGTACATTGCGGGGAGTATATGATTATTGGATCCGGAGGCACTTCGACTCAAAAAATATGATGTTTCAGGGCTAGGGTACAGGGACAGTCTGCACGTAGGCCCGAACGGTTCCAAATTGGAAGTCCTGTAGGAGCCCCATTCCAATTATGAATGCCCCTATCTTACAGCAAGATCGCCTCGTACAAGAAACCGGACGGGACCGCAGTAACATAAGATCCTAGCCAATACCAACAGTATTCCTTTGGGTTCCTTATTATATAACTATACCAGACAGCAGCCCAGAAGCCTTATCTAATTATTGAGCCTCCTACGCTACTTCGATTCTGTAGGGAGGTGCTGCGCAAGATCGCCTTTGCCACGGGCTGCAGGCGTCCCAAGCCGGAAGGATTCTCTTTAAACGGGGCCTTGCACTGAAGCTCGGATCCGGGGCCAGAAGTCCAGAATAGGGGTTTAGGGTTTAGGGTTTAGGGGTTTAGGGGTTTAGGGGTTTAAGGGTTTAGGGGTTTAGGGTTTAGGGTGAATGGCTGCTGCGAGCGCAAAATGGCAGACGTTAACGGAAGCAGAGGAGCTGCCCTCCAACCCCGTTTTGTGGGATTCTACATGGGAGTTTCCAAAAACAAGGGGTACCTTATTTTGGGGTCCTTATAACAAGGATCCTATTATTTAGGGTACTATATTAGGGTCCCCTATTTTCGGAAACCCTCACATCGGAGAGTATGGCAGGACGCCGAGCTAAGGGACCGAGCATAGAGTTTTAGACGCCCTTTCTAAGGTTATGTCACCCTGAAGGTTTCAAGTGCTGAAATACTAAGGCTTCAGGACGCAAAGATTACTTGGAGGATCTTGGGACTTAGTAAGTAGGGTTATAAGTACCCTAATTGGGGTTATAACTATAGTTACCTTGTGTATAAGCTCATGTACTAAGTCCCATGATCCTTTAAGTCCACATTGACTGGTATTTGGTACCTCGAACCTTGCTAGTTGATCACTTGTACCCTTAGGACCAGATGTATTCGAGTCTTATTCAGAGTATCACATTGGGTTTAAAGGGGTGTATGAAGGGGCTTTCAGGTGGTTTGTGGCATTGGGGATATGGGTAGTTGTCTAAAATAGGTTTCCTTTTTAGGTACCCAATATAGTA
>CAJNDV010032466.1:22294-36103 GCA_905221635.1 Symbiodinium sp. CCMP2456 | reverse complement strand
AGGAAAATGCAACATTCTGGCGCAAGTTGCCCTATGGATTTTCTCGCTTTGACGATGGGACTCTTATACCAGACGTCATCCGCAACTACTTCTCCCATGTTCTGGATCCTGGAGAAAGCTATCGTAACGATGTGCACTTGTTCAAGGATCTCGTCGCCTACGACGACCCTTTCGGAACGCAGCCGCGTCAGGATGGCAAGCTGACATTGCTGGACTGGATGTTGCAAGATGCCCACCACTTGATCGTCGAGCAGCGGGGCCCGCACAAGGCGCATGAGCGGACAGTACGTAGCCGGAAGCCTAAAGTCTAAAGCCTACGCGCTAAAAGCGAAAGCCTAAAGACTAAAGCCTAGCTGTTCACTCAGAAACCCCCAACCCCCGTGTCCTATTCAAGCCTATTCAAGCCTTAGGGTGGAGGCTTTAAGAAATGAGGGTTTCAGCCCAAGACGTCGGAACCCCCGACAAGTCCAGACTTTACACGGTTACACCGGGTTCTGATGGCGCTGCAGGTTTCTGAGCTTGCTTGGCAGATTTATCTAGCACGCCCTGATGCTTGGGTGCTCGAATGGGAAGTTGACCTGTGTCAAAAGCCCATAATGATAATGCCGTTAAGAGTGGTCTGGTCAAGGGGTTTAGGGTCTGACGTGCCGTGTCACGGCTTTCAGCCCAGGATGTACGAGCCCAGTTTCCGAATCCTTTTGGAGAACACGGCGAGCAACTTGCCTCTTGGTTCCTTCAGTATGGAGTGCAGGAATTCTCCATCCAGGGCTTGAAGCGCCGGGTACGACAAGGAGCGCACAAAGCCTCGGAGCCTCTGCAAGGTGGCGTTAACGTCTATGGCTGGTTCCATGGCATCTTTGGGGTCGCCCAGTCCAGCCGCCTTCTGTTGAAGGCACTGAACGCCGTCCAGGCAAGGGGAGTTTACTGAAACTGAAACTGATTCTACAGTCAGGTTTCGAGTGAAGCACCGACTTGAAGCACCGCGCGAGGCTGACACCACAGCCATCGCCCTTCCTGCCGATTCTGAGCATCACCGGATGATCGACCTGAAGACTTCCCGCGCCGCACAGCACCGAATCAACTTGTTTGTGGCAAACGCTGACAGCACTCCCATAATACTGGAGTTGTTCCCGCACTCACAGCGGAGCATCTATTACAATATTGGATACTGGGCGTGGGAATTGGAGAAGTTCCCCAGCGAATGGATGGTCCACCTGCGTGTCTTCAACGAGGCGACTTGTTCTCAAAGCTGATCTGTTGTCGTGCTGAGGCGTGTCCGATTCTAGAGGGCCTTCCCGTCCAGTCGCCAGGTTTGGACCCCGTCTGAGTTCGTGACGACATCAATCACCTCGTCTCCACTGTACGGCAATTTTTCGCAAAAGACAAAGGTCGTGACGATGAACACTGGCTGTGAGGTTGACTCAGATTCTTATTCCTCGTTAGGAAGAGTTCTGGCCGTGGAGAGTTTTCAGCCTCAAGCCGTAAAAGTCAGACCCTCTTTGGCCCCAAGATGCCCCAAGCACTAACGCCTACTTTAGGGAAAGCACCTCAGTTCATGAGCTAAGGAAGACTACCTTGCAACGAGACCCCGCTTCGATTTTCCGACCGGCGCACTGGTGTTCCTGGTGCCGCAGCCTCGACAACTCGAAGACGTTGTTTTTTTGATTTCATGAGGCTCGAGGTGTAGTCAGGGCTCCGGAAGGCCAGGCAGAGAATGGCATCTGGGGAGGGGCCCGAACAGGGATGCTGGGTTGGCTAAGGTGATGTTTGACTTTCAAAGCTCTTTCCACCGGAAAAACCCGTTGGCGACGGTGGAGGCCTTCAAGAAGGCCTTTGGGAGGCTGGGCCCCTTCAGCCATGGGTTGCTTTGAGGGTTTCGGGTGAAGGGCGCAATGCTCTGTCCATACTCTCCCTGCTTGCATAGCCCTATGATTTAAGTTTCCAAGTCTTTTCCGTGGGTGCGGTCCGTAGCTTAGGAGAAGCTCGCGAGACGTCTTGCTCGTGATCAAGTGCCTTCTGCCCAGTGGGAGCCTTGACTTCAGTCAGGAACTCGAGGAGTTACGGGCCGCTGCCGACGGGAATATGCGCATCATGACGGATACACTGACCTTGCAGGAGCGGGGTCGGAGCGGGAGCTGTGCGCTCTGGAGGTGAAGCCAAAGCCATCCAGGGGGCTTGCACTCAGAACGCACAGACTGAGGCTCCTAGCTCTTAGAGCCCGAACAACCCTAAACCCCAAAAACCCGTCGTAGGTGCCCTAAACACCTTAGCTCAGAGGTGCAAAGGGCCGAAACAACAGAGCCAGGAGCAGCGCTCCTTGCTCGCTTCCGTGGATGTTCTGGTGTCGTTGCACCGCTCGGAAGGCTACGGCCTGGCCTTGCCCCGCGGACGCCTTGTTGGGGTCTACTTGGAGGTTGGGGTTCAGGGCTGAGTGTTTGGAGCTTAGGGTTTCGGGTTTAGGGGTGTCATCAGTGCCGATACTTTGGGCCTTGTGCATGCTCATGATGCTGGCCCCATTCTCTCAGGGTTCAGGGCGGTGAAGCATGGTTCAGGTATGGTTCTGCCGCAGTCCCCTGCCTGCGGATTCTTCATGCACGCCGTACTGTTGGGATGGGCTCAGAAGTAGCAGCAAGCAAAGGCAGCAGCAGCAACAAGCCGCAAGCCCGAGGGGCCCTGGGGGCTCAAAACCGAGCTCGGAAGCGGCTGAGGCTGGAGATGCTGATGTTGGGCAAGCCGGTCATCGCAACAGCGTACAGCGGGAACATGGACTTCATGTCCTGGCTGCCGGAGTCCTTTCGCTTCCTCCTGATCCCGCACGGATATGTGCAAGTCAATACGTCTAAGCATTTCCAGCATATCTATACATCGGACCAAAGGTGGGCTGATCCAGACGTCAGGCAGGCTGCCAGCGCCATGAGCAAGTTAGCCGCGGATCGGGGGCTGCTTGACAAGTGCCGACAGGTGGTTGGGCCACTGTTCCGGGAGCAGTTCGGCTTTCAGAAAGTTGGAAACAGAATGAAGGCTCGGCTGGAAGCCATTGATGCCCAGCTGGTATCCTCGCCAAGAGGACCAACGGCACCTGCTCGATGAGGTCTAGCAGCCAGCAAGGACTCAACATCCGGGACAGTGCCTCTTGACCACTGGCTGTTCCGGAAGTGCAAACGAGATGCAAGCAATGCTTGGCACGTCGGGTCTGCTGCGGCCTTTTGAGCACTGGCTGTTCAGGATGTGCAGAGTGAGGCAAGCAATGCTTGGCACGCCGTCGGGGTCGGTATGAACGAAAAATGCATGGAGTGCCGGGGAGATGAGGCCAGAATTTAGTGTCCGACACTGGAGATGCATCATGTCTCTCCAGGGGCTGTTGGCCCCCGTATTTAGTGACAGTGCAAGGTTGGCTGATCTGCTTGTGCTTGTTGTGGCTGCAGCTCATGGGGATCCGTGCTGTTGAGACAACTTCCGAGAGCATTGCTCCAGGCATATCCTCAGAGTTGCAAGGTCCAAGCATGCTTATATAGCTTGTTCTGAGTTCACAATCCCGGCATTCAGCAGATTTGCACATTTGAGTGTAGCTCTACTGCCGGTGGAAGTACTTGTTGGGTTTGGGTTCCAATCCAAGATCCACTTTCTAGCCGTCTCACTGCGCCACGCGACGCTGACGTGGTGGGGGAGCCCAGGTTGGACGTTTGAAGAAAGCTCATGCGAGGGGTCTTGGCGTTGATTCCAAGATGTCGCTTTACTTCTTTGGGCTGGGACCGTGGGTGTGCCGTTCAGAGCTTAAGAGGTTTGCCCAAAAGTCCAGGCTTGCAGTGGCAATCATGGGCAAACGCTAAAAGTGGTTCTGGTGATGAGTTCCTGTTCCATGTTCCATCGCTGAGCGGTTTGCAGATGGAGACCCAGGAGATGCAGATGCATCTTTTGCCCGCCCCAGTGGTTATTCTTCCAACATCCCCCAACATCCCGTGGCAACCGAAAGCAGGAAGCTGAATGGGTTCTTTTCTCCTTCCAAGTTTGCCCCTTGGTATTTAACTGCAGACCATCTGGGCCATGGCAGCCTGACTTCTATAAAACCCTAAACCCTCAACCTTAAATACTGAGGCTCAGACAGGGCCCCTTGTATGTGGAAGGGAGCTTCGCGGTGTCAATGCCCTCCCGCGGCTACCTCCCCCATTGCTGGCACCTTCCTAAACCCTAGACCCTAAACCAGGCCAAAAGTCTGCGAACTAGTTACAGTACCGACGTGGACTTTGGTTTGCACATGCGATTCGGTGTCTCTTAGAGGTTCTCTATCTTAGGGGCTCGTCTTGTTGCTGAGCTTGCATGTGCAGTCGTTTCACTTTGCTGCTGACTCATCATTCGCCTCGCCTGGATTGTCCGAGTGTGAGAGCCGATACCAGGCCAGAGTCCTGGAGAGCATGGGCATCAAGCCTGAGATGTCCCTTGGATTGGTTTCTGGGGAGTTTCCACATTTTATGTCGCCTCGTGGCGGAAGTGGAGGGCATTTCAGGTGACCCCGAACCCTAAGCCACAAATCCCTTCTCTAAACGCTGACGCTAATCCTCAAACCCTAAGTCCTTAACCCTATAAGCCCTGAACTTCAACAGGGGGCAAAAAAACCCAAAACCTGAAAACCTAAACCCCTTAACCCCTACATCCTAAACCCCACACCCTCAACCTTAAACCCTAAACTGTAAACCTCAAACCCCAAACCCAAAGCCAAAACCGTGAACCTTAAACCCTGAACCCTAAAACCCAACCCTTCAACCCTGAACCCCACACCGCAAACCTTAAACCTCGAACCCAAGCCCTGAAGCCTAAACCCAATACCCGTAACGGTAAACCTCAAACCCCAAACCCCAAACCCTAAGCTCTAAACGCTAAGCTGTACACCTTAAACCATCAACCTTAAACTCTAAACCCTGAACGGTAAACCTTAAACCCCAAAGCTAAAACCCTGAAGCCCCTTCTTTCCAAGGCTCGCCCTGACGCTACAGCCCGGATTTTGGGTGTAGGGTTTGCCCTTTGATGTGCCTGGTCGTTGGATGGTTATGGCGAACATGTAAATGCACATCCCCTATATCAAAACACCGGACTCATAGGCGCACTCCCCCACGAAATGCTTCGATGATGCTGTATTGGTTCAGATTGAGGTGGTGTCAGAATTACCATCCCTCCCAGCATTAGCACGTGCGACGTTGCTGACAAGGTTGTCATTAAACACACGCATGTAGAGACTCAGTTGTCCAGCCTGTCAGCGATGGAGCTTCCAAGTTGTCGGTGTTGGAGAGTCTTGGTTCTGTTGGTCGGAGTCAGTGTGATGCCAGCTGTTTTCAATGCTGTGTCCTGGAAGGGGAAGGGACAAGCGGGATCGGTCACATCGGTCACCCTCGTCTCGGAGTCGACGACTGAAACAGAGAGAGAGAGGTCACGACTGCAGACGTTTCTACGGATCCCTTCGCCGCTCCGGGAGCCGATGGGATCCGGTCTGCCGGCTCTGGTGATTGCCGGTGTCGACAAAGGCGGCACGAGTGAGGCTTGGGCGATGATCGCGCATGAATTCCAGGCTCAGACTCCATGCCATCGTCACAAAGAGTTGGGTTGTTTGTACAAGTATGGGCAAGGCGCTGTTGCGGTTCAGGATTGCTACAAGAGCTGTTTCAACCTTTCCTTGGTGCAAAATTCCTCCAACTATCTGCCCGTCGATGGTACTCCAAGCTATTTGTATGGCGGCCTTAATCTTGAGGCCAAGCCAGTCTCCCCTGCAACTCTATTCAAGTTCTCGCCGGAAGCAGCGGTGTTGCTTTTGCTGCGGAAGCCGCTTGATCGTGCACGTAGCCTCTATAACCATTGGTGCAAGGCTTCAAGCGCCGGGCCCCCACCTATACGGGCAGGTTGCGAGTCTTCACTCGAAAGTCTACTTTCGACTGAGTTGCAGTTCCTCCACGACAATGATTATTTGGTGAAGCAGTTCTTGAACGCCAGCTGCATCAACAGAAGCGATTGTGACCTTTGGTCGCCTATGTGGCAATACCGCACTGGCTTTGAGCCCTCTATCGAGGCAGGGCAGCGCAAACATGGGCACCGCAAACATCGGCACCCGTACATTCTAACTGGCATGTACTTCCCATTTGTTTATACATGGGCCCAGTGCACGAAGGCAAGACAGCTTGCTGTGATGCAGAGCGAATATTTCTGGCAAGATCCTAGAAGGTTGTGGACGGTCCTCGGCGTCAGCTCCGACTATGTGCCGCTTCAACCTCAAAACAAAGCTAACGCATACACGGCCAGAGCCACTCTTTCTCCGACCGTTGCGAAGCAGATCGAAGATGCGTTCAAAGAGCCTACTGAACTCTTACGCTCATATCTCCTTATTCAAAGTTCAAGTATCATCGTCGTGCCATGCGTTTCAAACACGACTTGGTGGCCTCAATGATTCATGGCCAGGGCTTTCATGGAAACGCAGCGTAGGCCCGGCACGTGTGACGCACTGTGCTCGTGTGTGTCCTCGAGCAGCTTCCGGGGGCCCTTGCTGCCCTTCTCTGGCAAAAGGAGAGACCTATAGGGTCGAATGTAATGTAATGTAGAAGGCGCAGACTAGGCCTAGGCGGGGTTCGTGCACATGTCGTGATGTGTGCCTCTGCGGACTCCTTTTCATTATTTTTTTGTTTGATCTGCAAATCTCGGCTGCGTTGCGTCTGTTAGCACCCTGTGAGACCCAACCGCAAACCCCGAACCCTAAACCATCCTAAATCCAACATCCCTAGACCCAAAACCCTAAACCCTACATCCCTAAACCTTAAACCCCTAAGGCCCCTGAGCCTGAACCGAGTCAAAACTTTCTCTCGGATCGTATGTTGAAAGGGACGACAGAGCCAATGAGGCCAACACAACTCCAGCCCAGTAGCCCGCATCTTGCTGAGTTCTCTAGTATTGAGAACCTATGCCTTCCCTAACCTCAAATCCTAAACTAATAAGGTATATAGGGTTCAGGGTACCTGTGACCCCAAACCCTACAAAATAGTACCCATAAAACCGTAGGCTTTTGGATCCACAGGTATGTCTTATGTCTGAGCTAAATCGGCTTGGAGCCTTTGGGGAGGCACTTGTCCGAAGATTGACGCCGTCACGAAGACGGAGTGGCCAAAGCAGCTGCACCCGAAGATGCACCTCCATGTGGCTTGGCGTGGGAGTTCCCTAATATAGTACCCTAAATATGAGGATCCTGATTATAAGGACCCCAAAATACGGTACCCCTTAGTTTCGGAAACTCCCGTCTGGGTTGTGGGTTTAGAGTCTGGGGTTTGGCATTTAGCGTATCTAGTGTTTGGTAGCAAGGTCGTAATCAGGAGCTGTAGGTTAGCTCCCGCAGCTTCCGAAAGTCTTTTGAAAAGCATTGCTACATGGCGGGCGGGAACCTTCGCCCGGCCCTTGTGCTAGCCCTTGGTGGTTCCATGCTGGCATAGCCTCAGGCAGTCCTTTTTCCCAACGGCACCCACGTGCCAGCCCCGGGTCAGGCACCAGAGACTGGATGTCGTTTGAAAGCCAACAGTATCGGAAACTTTGAGACCGAAGCCTTGTGAACACGGTGCCACGCTCCCACACGCAAGGTGCTCAAAGATCTCTTGGGTATCGTTTTGTTGTTTGCTTCAAGCTTAGAGTTTTGTGGCATGCTCGCAGGCAATCGAATTCGACTGCAAGTTGTCAAAGGGACCGTAACAGGAGTTTACCGAAACTCGATTGTCCGCACCGGTTCTTCGAAGGGAATAGGTTCCCCGGTGGCAACTTGCTGTAGCATGGAGATTGTCAAACCAAGCAACACAATAGAACCAGAAGCTCCAAGGCCCCTTAGTGGCTTGGCCCATCTTGAACTCCCCAATGTCACCGCAAGGTTGGTCTCAACAGCCCTCAGTTCAATTCCGGAAGCCCGATATCAAAACACGCCAGCCCATCACCTGCTTCCCGACGACGAGCCAAAACCCTAAACTCTGTGTGGACCCCTGAAAACAAATTAAAACCTCGAATCCTGAAGGCCTCCCAGTGGATGATGATAGGGATGAGATTGACGGCGAATCTGGTGCTGTTGAAGCTACTTGCTGCTGCTGCAGCTGCTGCTGCTGATGATGATAGTGCCGTTGCGGCAGATGATGATGACGATTATCATGATCATGATCATGATGATGGTAGTGGCGATCATCATTGTTGTTTGCTTTGGGGGCCTCCCGCTGCATCGTGGCACAGACCTGGCCGGTTCCGCACGGCTCGCCCGTGGCCGTCAAGTTCGAGGTGGGCAGAGCCATCGGAGGGTGAGGGTCCTGATGGTGACGAGCGCAAGCAGGATTCGAGATTCTGCCAGACCGGCATGAATGCTGCGTCTGTGATATTTGCCCACGGAGGACGTTGATTGAACCTCACTGGCAGCAAATTGCAAGACCTTTGCGCACAAACCTGAACTAGGACCTCTCTACATAAGCCCTAAACCCTCCACCAGCCTGGAGGACCTGGCGGACCTGTCGATGACGCTGCGTGCTCTTGGTGAAGGCGTGCTTGGCATGTCGTGAAGCTGAGGATGTGGGCGGTCGGCATTCGGGGTTTGTTAAGACTTCGCTGCGTATTCTGAATGAGAGTTGGTTTTGTTGAATGTTGCAGCAAAGGAGCGAATGCCATCACGAGAGGTCTGGTTGAAGACGACGTCAACAAGTAGCTGCAGTATGATTGTTGGGAGCGCAGTGCCAAGGTAAAGCAAGTAGCGAGGGCTAGAAAGACTGCAGTGTTGAACCGAAGCAGTTTCACAGTTTCAAGCCGTCGGCCTCACTAAGAACAGTCACCATGGCTTGGTTTCCTCCACGTCCCAGTGCGCAGATCGAGCAAACGCTTCCGGAAAGGTGGACGAACCTTCTTCTTTTCCCTCTTCTCTCCGGACACAGAGGCCCGGCTGCCATCCGGGTAGTGTGGCAAACTAAGCGGGACTTGACAGTGCGAGCGGAACACACCACCAGGATCATTGGAGGCGCCTTTGTTTGCAAAAATCCGAAGAGCTAGTCTGGGTTGTACTTGTTATGCTGTATTGTTATGTGATGGTAGATGTTACAGTCTATTCTGTTGCTATTCCATACTAGTTCATATGGTACTATGTTATATGCAGATTCAGCAAGGCCAAGTTTCGCTTCTTTCTGAATCGGCAGCATGGAAGTATCAGGATCGTAGATTCGGACGGTCGGATGTCTCACTGCCCATGACCTTCACCGGAAACCCCAGATCCAAAACCCAAAACTCCATGAACAAATATGATATAACCTGCTATTGTACCGGAATGCAATACGATAACATGTGAAATAGCATGGTATGTTATGAGATAGTTGGTTACTTAATTATTAGTATAATATAGTATACTATAACATAATATAACACGAGATGCTCTAATGCAGTATAATATGATATGATATACAGTAGCCAAATATTAGATAGTACAATACACTATAACATATAACGCAATCTGAGATGAGATAATAGTTTTCAAAACCCCGGATCCAAAGCCCAAAACGCCATGAACAAATATAATCTAACCTGCTTTTTAGCTACAATACAATACGATAACACGTGAAATGACATGATACCAATATGTTATGAGATAGTCGATTACTTAATAAAATAGTATAATATAGTATACTATGACATAATGTAACACGAGGTGCTCTAATGCAGTATAATTAATATCATGTGATATATAGTAGTATAAGTATCAGATAGTACAATACATATTAGTATATAATGTATAAACCCCAAGCCCCGAAACCTCTAAGCTGCTTTCCCTCCTTTCCCGCGCATTCAAGCAAAAAGCCACGCACTTCGAGTCTTGAAGGCCGTTGTATGAGGCTGCCGTACTTTACAGAATCCGGGCATCTTCGGCGGTTGGACTCAGGCTTTGGAACTTCAGCGCACCGACGTGTTTGTGACAACGCCACTCTCCCCTCCCAGACTGATATCCCTACATTTCCGAAAGAAAGGTTGCCATGGTATTAGGTCACACCTCGCAGCTTTTCGGAACTCATTAGAAACGGATCTGTCGTAAAACTGCCGCCAACGTTGCAGCCCTTAGAGACCCTGAACACCCCAAAACCGACGGCAGATTTCGTTCAATCGTATCTTGCAGCTGTCTTCAGGGCCGAAACACAAGGTTGCGTAGTGTCAAGGCGCTGCATACGCAGTTTGGCCCTATGGGCACCTGACACATGTTGAACCAGAAATGAGAGCAGACCCGGCAGAGTTGCCTCTCGCAGGACCTTGCTCAACCTGCCGGAAACTCGGGGGCGGAGCATGTCGTGCGCATGCTGACACGCTCCTTTCCAACTGTGGATGGATCTTCTTGGGCGGAACGATTATTTCCTCAACAACGAGGCCCGATAGTGCGCAGGGGCATGTCATGTCTTGTATACCAAATCCTGCAGTGCCGTTCGACGGACATGGTTCTGTCTTCGTCGCGGGTTATACTTCACGCTTCTGAGGTTTGGGATTTTCGGAAGACTGTCGGGGTGTGGAAGTCAAGTTGAATCCATTCTGGGATTCTAGGACAGTGCGCGAGATGCCGGCGAGGAAGATTTTCAGTGGCACGGCGGCGCATGCATTCACGAATGAACCGTTCATCGTTCATCCGTGTGTAAACTGCTTCTCTAAGACAAACATATCTGTTCAAACGGTACAGACCCCAAAACCCCCAAGCCACGTTTACGCAGCTGCACTCTTGCTTGCAGATCAAATGGCGGGACACGGAGCTCTGTCAAGGCGCCACTTTCTTTTCGGGCCCTAGGGAATCCGGCGTTTAGGGAGACAGGGGAGTTAGGGTTCGGGTGAGGGCTTGGGTTGTTCAAGGTTTTTGCTGATTTGGAGGAGCGCTCCTGCCCGAAGGCTCCATGTACCAGGCCTTAAAGTACCTATATGGGGACCCTTCTACGACCTAAGTATCTACCGAGCATATGGGTACATGGGGCCTCAGGGATCCTAGGCTGCTGTTTGGGTTGCATGGCTTCACTTACCGGGCTGGAGGTTGAGGGTGCTTTGGCTTCGGTTCAGGTCATGTTGGGTGTGAGGCTTGGGGTCTATGGGTGCCCTCAAGGTTGTTTTAAGGCTTCTCTAGGAGTTCCTCTAAGTGTTCGCCTGTTTCTAGGGTCTGCGTACTTGGAGGATCATGGCACTGCGTAAGTACAGTTATAAGCACATTCGGGTTAAAATCAATTATTTGTATAGTTACCTTATTATGTATAACTATAGTTACGAAGTACCATGAACCTCCAAGCATCGTGACTTCAGCAGAGAGCTTAAGGGGTGCCTTGAGGGCTCCGTTAAGGGTTCTTTAAGAGGTTCCTTTAAGGGGTCCTTTGAGGGGTCTGTAGGGTATGCACGGTATGCACCTGACCAACTTGATTTCACATCCACCGGTGCCCCTGCTCCATCCCAGGCCCCAAACCAACCCTCCTCAAGTCTTACTCTAGGAGCCTGAGTAGTTAGATAGCAAGCCTGAGCCGAAACGCTAAGCCATGTAGAGCTTCAGAGCTAAGGGCTGGATAGGGGATGGCAGGCATTCAATATACCTCAGGATGTTTGGGCTTTAAGCTTGTGGTTCCGATTTGCCGTGTTGCTGGTGTGGCGACTGAACACGGGTTTGACGATGAAGCTTGTGAAAAGGACGGGAGTGCTATGATAGATTATTGCCATGTGGTCATGCTGCTTGCTATCATCCGTATTACCACAACCGCTAGCCGTTAGTCATTCTGTTTTTACGGTAACCAGCTGGCGTATGCAAGTAACACGAACACCCGAAACGGTGAGTTCCTTTCATCCACGATTGCAAAGCCCCATCCCTCTCAGACCCGTTCCCTTTGCACGTCGCTGCGAGGGATACTCTCGTAGACGTAGAAGGTTCCGGATTTACGGTATCGGGGTGATGTCAGGTCTTCATGGAATCTCAGCCCAAAGTCAGAAGGTTCAAAGATCAACACGGGTTAGAGCCGGATCAGAGCCCTGCGAAATCTCAACTGTATTCCTTGGCCGGCTGCCGAATTCTCTGTAATCCTGCAACCCTCAAACCCCCAACCCTAAACCCTCAACCTGAAACCTCCAAAAATTGAATATAACAGGTATGGGCTCGGCTTCCGAAGTCCTAAACCAAAATAGACGAGACAAACCTTCAAATTTTCCATGCCAGGTATTACACGAAAAAGGTGGATCCTAAATATAAGGACCCCCGAAGTAAGGTTCCCACCCTCCATTTTTCCAAGTTTTTCCATGCCAGGTATGTGCTAGGCCTCGGCGATTCCCTGCTTGCCCTTCGGGCTTGGTACGAGAGGCCCCCAGGCAGGTTTGGGGTTTTGGGGGTTTAGGGTTTAGCGCTTAGGGCTTATAGGGGGTTTAGGGTTTATGGCTTAGGGCTTCGGGGGTTTAGGGTTTAGGGCTTAGGGGGTTTAGTAGGGTTATCTGTGGTACTGTATCCAAGGAAACAAGGACACACCCTTAATAAGGACCCCTAGGTATATGACCTCAATGTGGCCGTTATATTCCTATTATATAGCCCATAGGTTAGGGATCCCCATTAAGGGTGAGGCCCGGCCGCTTGAAAATAGGAAAAGGGAACTCATGGCAGCAATAATTGTCAAAATCATATTGTTGAAGATAGAAATCCTGCATTACTTTAAGAGGCCCAAAACTATGGGAACTATGGTATATTCCTTATTATGGGTAATGCAAGATTTATATCATCAACCGCAGTATTAGCGAGGTTATGATGACCTTTTCTTAAGTTTTAAATATAGGAAAAAAACGGGTTGGTGATTAGAAGATGATCATAGCGCCGGCCGACCGCAACTGTAAGGTCATGAAGTGACCTTGGATGGGAGGGTTTACGGCTTGTGGTGGCGATTTTAGGTTACATGTCCCGACCTGGGTTCTATTGGGTCCATACGGTTGAGGGGGTTGGGGGTCTCGTTGGGGGAGAGTTTAGGGGTTTAGTGGATAGACTTGGATTGCATGCAATTCTCCGAGCCAAGTCTTGTTGTTGCAGGCATTGGCAATGACGAGGTTGTTTATTCAAAGCCATGAGCGCTTAATAGTAACAGTATGCTCCCCTGTGAGTAATTGCCAATGAGATTAATGGGATGAAGAGGGCACTCATCACGCATTAGCTTCAGAAAGAACAACCAGCGCAGCCAGCAAACTTATGCTCAGGGGTTGTTTAGGCAAGCGCAGAAGGAGATCGTAGCCGGGCGGTTCGTACAGTCACAAGAAGAAGGATACCAGGCTGCCAGGCCTTTTCAAAGTACTCGCAGCTATGATTGTAGGACATGAGCGAGAATGGAAAGCTACATGTGGCAGGTTAACATGTAGGAGCGACAAGATTGAATATATTTCACACGGTGATTGAAATGATCAGGTTAGTCCTGGCGCAAATACTCAAGCATAGGTATGTCAGTGCACTTAATCCAATGTTATTCCAGTTCTCATAGCATTGCTGTTTCTTCGTCAGCTTCACAGTGGAATGGCTCTCGAGTGCCGATGCAGATTGAGCAAGGATTTTGAAGCCTCTTGCAAGCCATATTGGTTTCGAGGCTTGGATTCGCAAAAACGCCTTTGTGGAAGCGGTTGCTTGTAGCATGTTCTTCAACAGCTTTTGTGTCTGCAAGTTAAGCTGTAAAGACAGAAGCCCGTCCAGCCTTCGAAATCCCGCTAGCAGGAAGTTGCGCAGAGATCTGCGCTCGCCAAGCTGCCAATAGCTGGGGCCCGAGCGTCTCCAGCTGGAGCGGCTCCTCACGTCAACCCCCCCTA
>CAJNDV010032466.1:4462-14860 GCA_905221635.1 Symbiodinium sp. CCMP2456 | reverse complement strand
GTAGTGGTAGTGGTGTAGTGGTGTAGTGGTACTTGTGTAGTCGTGTAGTGGTAGTGGTTTAGCCGCCAGTATCATGGTTCATTGATTATGAGAATCTCTGTGCTCATAAGTATAGCATGTCACACTATGCGAGCATGAAGTTTAGATGGTGATAACGAGTGTTGTCGCGGTCACTGGATCTGGAACATTCCAGTGTATCAAGCGAGTGTAAAAAAGTTAAGAACAGAAGGTATCTCACACAAGCAAGATGTATAATGGTATGCGTGCCCGGCCAACACCGCATGAGGGACATCAATAACAAAACGATCTGTCGCTGCAAGTGACAGTGATGCTGACACTGTAGATTCAAAAGCCGAATCAAGTTATCCCGAACAAGGACACAAAAGTGTACGGGCTATAAAGATGTGATGAGTTCAACTTGTCAATCTACACCTAGTAAACTCTGCACGGAAGGGTTGGCCCATTTTCGCAATGGTAATACTACTTCCGGGCGTTCAGTTGGAGAAGTGGTTGCTTTTATACGTGTCTCGTAAACGGAAGTCGTGGTAATACATGAGGAAGTGACGTGGTGGGGATACACGATGGCAGTGGTAAATGGTGGGTGGGTGGTTTTACTGCCCCAAATGAGCAACAGTTAACTTGCTAGCCGAAAGAGAGCTAAGGCTAAGAGGGGGACGAGAAAGGGTATCTTGTCAAACATAAGAGAAGGGCTGGGCGGCTGGGCTATGGGAACAGGATTTTTCACTCTTGCGATTGAAAAAGGTCGTAAGGGCTCCGTCAAATGCCGAAGCTCAATCAACAGCTTCAACACGTCACCACCGTCGACTTGAGAGGTTTCTGAGAGTCTGTCACTTCGCGGTTGTAGAAGATTGTGGAAGCCCATAAACCCCCAAACCCCAAACTTCTCATATCACGAGAGTCAAGATCTTAGTGCCATGAAATCCAAATTTGCTGTATGTAGAGGCTGCCCAAGCAATACATGTCCCTCATTCCCTCTGAGCCCCAAATTCTACAAAGAGTTGTTGTGCAAGCCAGGCCAAAAATACCTTGGAGAGGTCTGCAGAAGTTGCCGCCGTCGCGCAGCCCTGTTACCAGGGTGTACCAGTTTCTCGGCCCCACACCACTTCCCGATTTTGCAGCCCTGTTACGAAAGTAGCACTTTCGGTTTCAGGTTGTTGAGTTCAAGGCTTTCTGTTTGTGGTGGCTGAGGCGGTGTCAGGGCTCTTGTGTTGGTGATTCTGGGGGACGTCTTGAGCAAGATAGCAACAATGGACACTGTAGTGGTGCATGATAGCGGTGGTAAAGGAGGATCTCTAGCAGAGCAAGCATTGTGGGACGTGTAGTAGTCAATACCTAAGGTCTCGGAGAGCACTGTGCGGAAGGGCACTAATCCTCAGCAGAAACCCTCAACCCTGAACCGTCAACTGCGCGGGCCCAGCTAATGCCAATCATCATCTGAGTGGCAGACGAGGGCAATGAGATGCAACAGTTTATCAGGACGTTTGGGTGTATCAAGAGGTTGTGGGGGTTTGTAGGGGTTTTGGCCTTCGTCTCTCTCTCTCTCTCTCTCTCTCTCTCGCTCTCCCACTCCCACTCTCTCTCTCTCTCTCTGTCTCTCTACGTCTCTGAATCTACGTCTGCATCCTGAATTTTGACATCTCAACTAAGGGCTAAACATTACAGGCGAGAATGGTCAGACTCAGGTGCTTGCGGAGTTTACAATCCTTCATGGTTTCAGAAGGTTGATCCTCCAACTCCTCCTCCGTTTTCGTTTCTCAGCATTTCACTGACGGGCCCCCAGCATGGGGCCTTTTCGTAAATTCTATTGGATGACCAGATCCGGCAATGTGGAGATCCAACCTTCATGTGACCAAACACAGACTTTTGCTGCATGCGCTAGAGGCCCAAGGTTTCGGAACTGTCATGCCCGCTTATCACGTGGCAGATGTTGGCGGCAAACAGTGGCGTTTGGATCTGCCCCACGTGCGCATCTCAATAGTGGACCAGCTCTTCCCCCGCCTTTTTGGCCCCGTCGGGGCGTCTTGTTGGGTGATCACTCACAAACTGCCACGTTCGGTATCATGTCGGTCATTCCGGCAGCAAGGGTGTTCGTACTTGCCGCTTGTTGCATTTTGGTTGACACAAAGGGCTGGATTCGGATCAAAGAGTCGTGGGTGTCTAATGAGTACCGACGATATTCTTCATAACTAACTACGTCATCATAGTAATGGTAATCGCCAGTAGGTATGAGTGATAAGTAGTTTGGTTATCCTCAACCACTAGTGGAACACAACAGCACTCTGACTGCGGGCGATACCCCAGTTATGATGCTGGTGACCTGCTTTGAAGACACCTGAACCTTGAACCCTGCAGAACCTTGCACCGTGAACCCCGATGAACCTAAGAGCTCAACCAATTCATTCTCAATCTAAAGAAACCATTAATTTTGAGCACGAGCCTAAACTCGGTAAACTCAAAGGCAGCTGATCTGAGGGTCTCATAAGGGAAGATATGAGGAGTTAAGATTATAGCTCACATCGGCCTCATACTCCAAGTATCCATTTCATTTCCAGTGTCTCTTCTTTCCAGTCCAAATTGAGAAGGGGTCTACAAGGAGCTGAGACCCTAAACCCTACAGCTATGAACGGGGACATACGGTGTTTGGATTATTGAGAAAAATCGCGATCGCCGGAGCTTAGGCGCGAGCTTGCGCTGCAGAAGCATGACTTGGCCAGGAGCTCAGGGATTAGGCACTGCCTATGGCCTTTTAGTCTAAACTCCGAATGAATATCCCTCGGCTCTATAGGCGGCTGAAATGCATTCTTCTGTAGTCATTGCTTTCCTGTTGCTGTGTTGCTTCAATTCTGTAGGCTTCATTGAGGTCATGTGTTACTTGCGCCGTACTGCCATGCCATGCTCCACTTGAGGTGTTGTAGCCAAACTTCGTAAGGCCTGCACTTCTTTGCTGTTTCTTTGCTTCGAGCAGAAGTTGGCTCCGCGCTGCTGCTTCGTGTGCAACGGGAAGTGTGTTGGGCGGAGTCGTGCATCCACTTACAGTTCTCCCAGTACCTGCAGCTCAAGCCTAGCCGGGAACCTGATTTCGAGCAAATGGTAAAGCAAGATGACCCTTTTCCAGCGGAACATGAGGATCGTCGTCAAGAAAGGCTGCACATTATCATCCCCTACTCAAACCAAGGACCCGGGCATCCGGAGCAGCGATCAGCTACTGTAGGATCCGTGTGGCCTTCTAATGCTCCGTGCAGGATTTGTGTGTACTTGATGTGCATCAACCTTGTCTAGAGGGTAGTCCTAACATAGTCTGAGTGTTCATCATCATGGGGATGAGGCGGTGTTTCACCACAGCAGCAAGTGCTTCATCACACCGCTGACTGTACGGAGTCCTTGCCTAGGTGCGACAGATGGGCCCTGGCCCCAGCGGCAGCTTCTTTTTGAGAGCTTCTGCAGGGTCTAAGCCGGAGGACTTTGTGAATTAGGGTGTGAGTGCTTGCATTTGAGGGTTGATGCTTTCAGGCTCCCAACACAAGGAGGAATTCCCCGCCAAGGGTGTTGTCTTGGAGCGGCGGGCCCGCAGGTCGCATAGAGGAGTTCCTGAAGGCTTTCCATCAAAGGGAAAATTACATGGAACATGAAACTGAATTAGGGGGCCTTAAAACAGGCAATCCGGGGCCAGGGCAGTATGTATACACATTTGTGTATGTATATATATATATATATATATACCACGCACATATACAAGTTCAAACCGGAAATAGCAAAGCAAACTGCTAGGCTGATACAGGGAGTATTATAACATCAGGATCCATTCCTTCATTCCTTGCCAACCAGAGGTAGGTTTCGCCATACTTCGGCTCACACAGCATGGGCCCCATTCTGTTCTAGCTAAGGGACTACATAGAGTGTTTAGCCCGGGGCTCATGCACAACAAAGGCCTACACCAGGCTTTTCTCTCTTGCCCGGGCCTGTTGGGGGGTGTGGTATCTCTGCGAAAAATCCTCGGCAATGTGACAGTGTGGGGTGAAACTTCGATTCCCACGAATCTACCCTGAACCTTCTACCTGCAGCCTGAGCCCCAAGCCTAAGCTTTAAACCCCAAATTGCACAACAACCTCCTGCAGCTTGGTATGCTGAGGTTATTCATCCTTCCTGGCAATCCCCGGAGAGAGGGTGCCGCGAAACGTCCGAGCCACGGGCATGCCTGCGAGATACCCGTAGCTGGAAGTAGGGCCGGGATTTCAGGTTTAGGGGTTTAAGGTTCAGGAGCTTGCAGGTTATCTAACTAGCGAGCATTCGAAGAAGTGTTCGCACAAGTTACTGCATCGTGTGTTGTTACGATATGCAACTCGAAGCTGCATGTCTGGAGCAATGACCCTTTCTATTCGTTCATGTCGTAGCATCTCAACTTGGAATTGAGCTGCCGTGTTTCGCCAGAATGGACCTGGCACAAATGCTCGACTGCGCAATCTGGCAGTGCAAGACGTTTTCGTTCTATGCTTATTCTATAAGCCATCCGCGCAGACCCAAATGTGTTTCCGGCCTGGTAGTCGGCTTGCCTTGGACCCTTATCGGATGCTCTACAGGGAAGTGGGTCAAGGAGGTTACACCCTGAACTCCGAACCTTAAGGATAAGGGTTTAGGGCTTAGGGTGTTTAGCAAGTACACCTCTGGTACATGCACAGCTGGCGAATTAGCCACATTTGTACTGTGAGACTTCCTAATCTGGGTGTCTCAAAATAGGATCCCTCCACCATCCTCCACCCATCCGCAGACTACCATCGAGCGATCAAGGAAGATTTTATTGGATCGCCATACTACTAGTCCTAACAATCCGTTGCGTCAGACCTTGTTACAAAACCCCAATCCTAAACGGAGCCCCCAACCCGAGGTGTACTACGATCCCCTTCGAAACCTGATAGGAGCCACGAACCCGAATGCAGTTGCGCGCCCGATACTCGCCTCCCCCACACGACCTGTGGAGTTCCCCCTTAGCTTGCTTGCGACCAGTGGAGTTCCACGCTTGCCCGATTCGAACGCCGTGGGGACGCGCGCTTTTTGGAGTTCCCCCTTGTAGCAGCCCGAAATCAGACACTTGCGGACGCTTGCGAACGCTTGCGAACTTGTGGAGTTCCCCCTTAGCTTGCCTGCTTCGAACGCCGTGGAGTTCCCCCTTAGCTTGCCTGATTCGACCGCAGTGGAAGATTGCGTTTCCCGCGCGCGACCTGTTGCCCGCCTGTTGCGAACCTGTGGAGTTCCCCCTTAGCTTGCCGTGGAGTTCCCCCTTAGCTTGCCTGATTCGACCGCGGTGGAAGATTGCGTTTCCCCCGCGCGACCTGTTGCGAACCTGTAGAGTTCCCCCTTAGCTTGCCTGATTCCAACGCCGTGGGGACGAGCGTCCTGTGGAGTTCCCGCTTAGCTTGCCCGATTCGAACGCAGTGGGGACGCGCGTCCTTTGGAGTTCCCCTTTATAGCAGCGGGAAATCAGACACACGCGAACGTACGCGGACGCTTGCGAACGCTGCGCACGCATTTCGCGTCAACTCCTAACCCGCAGACCCCCAACCTTCAAACGAGAACCCTTCTGCTGCGCATTCGGGAAAGAGTAGGAATCCTGTGTGAGCCTTTGTAGAACCCCTTCAAGGAGTTTAGATTTTAACTCAACTCCAACCTCAAGATGTCAAGCCGCTGCCCAGGTGACGGCGCAAGTGGTCATCGGCACACCGGGCAAGGTGCAGGCAGGCGGCTGTTCTATCGCATTTCGGGTTGATGGGTAAGGGCGTTATGGGATTAATTATATTTACTAACGAAAGAGCTTACTGGTCCCCATAAACGCCCGAACACCCCCGAAAGCGTATGCTTGACGCTGGAAAAATGCTCACACTGCAAACCTGGATGTGCACAAAGGTTCAGGGTTTGGGGCCTGGGGTTTTAGCGTTAAGGGTCCAGGGTTTAGCTTACATGTGTCCAGTTTGCCAAGGGGCGCTGAGATCCTTGATGACGGCTAAGATTTCACTGACTTTCCATATCACCAGGAACCTTCTATCTTTGAACATGAATGCATCGTACTTGCCGTTGCCATCCACACTGCTGTGAACCTTCTCGCTCATGAGGGTGGCGAGGTTTGTTGATCCCTTAACAAGGCTGCTAACTTCATGGTTCTTCTGCCACGTGAGATTTTTCAGTCTGCCTGGAGTCGCTGGCAAAGCAAATGGGAAGTACTAACTAAGCATCAAGCGCATCGAGGTCTTGTTCAAAAAGAAGCTCTTGCGGGACTCGAGGGCGTTGATGATCGACGACGATCTTTGCCTGCAGCTAATCGTGTTTACAGTTTGGTTGGAGTCAGGGCAGGGATCAGATGGTGTAGGCTGCGACTATGAGGCTGGAACTCCGAAGAAGCCAGAGAAACTCAAAGATCGATTTCCATCCTGAAAGAAGTGGACAACAAAAAGAAAGTTTCAAACACATCTAAGGAAACCTGATAGGACCAACGAGCCCGAAGTCTTTTGCACTCCTGCTCGTCTCCTGGTGCTCTTGGGCTGGTCTCCTGGTATCTCCCCGTGCCCTCTTGCTGCTCTTCAGCTGGTCTCCTGCTTGATCATCGTCGTGGTCTTGCACTGTTCGGGTCTATGCCGGCAATATCCTAATTTTTGCTTCCCTTGCTGATTAGGAGTTCAGCCTCATAAGGCTGTGGGAGGGGTGCCGCCGCCTTTAACCACAGCCCTACACTCTTAAACTCAGTGCAAAAACCAGTGGAACAGAAGAAGACTTTGTGGCAGACCCTTAGACCACGTTTGCCTCACACCTGACCCCGATTCAGAAGCTTTAAACAACCGCCCTGTCCCTGTGAACAAAGCTCAGTCTAGGCGAAGGTGCCCCAGATGCTGCCTAAACGGCCTGTACTGCGCCTTAAGCCACAAAAAGGCTGAACCCTGTGACAAAACCAAACAGTTACAATGGTACCCGCAACCTCTAACCTTCAAATTCCATGCCCTAAACCCTAGTCTCCTGCACGCCTACCCGTTAGGCCGTAAATCCAAAACTTCTGAGCCCAATCCGCAGGCTGAGCACCTCGAAGGCAGCATGATGGCACAGGCCTGTCATGCCTGTCATGCGCTTTCTCTGAAGAAAAAACAAACAAGGGTTCCTTGACCCCTGGTTTGAGTGTTCCGCTTCGTACATGAATCCAGGCTACACTCCGGATTAAGTGGGTGAGTGGACAGATCTCTCAAATCTAGTCAGAAGCCATCACGTGCCACTTTGGTGTAGCTTGTATGGAGCCCTCATGGACTACAAACCCTATACTGAAGGCTTGATGCCACCTGCAGGTGCTGGACATCCGCCTGAAGCTTCCAAAGGACCTGAAGGCCAGGGAGAGCGACTACTGCTTTCCTGCAACCACCTCAACTGCCTAGCTACTTCTGCTTCTGCTGCTCTTACTGCAGGAAGTTCTCCTACTCCTCTTACTGCAGCTGCCACTACGACGACTACTGCGGCTAATACTACGGGGCTTAGTAGTAGTTCTGGAATGAGTGACCATCAGCACATTGGAACAGAATGGAGCTTCAGAAAGATTCCGACCCCTTAGGAGAAGGGCACTTCCAGTACGTATCAGCTGCAGTGTGGCTGCCGTGTGCTAGAGACATTCAGGTATTTCTATGAGCCCTGCTTTAAACGATGAAGCCTTCAGGGCACAACCACCGGGGGTTCACTTTAAAGGAATGAATTTGAGGGCCCTCGAAGTGTGGTCTCTATAGCGTTTATCGCAGACCGTCATCGCCAAGGGCAGGCTAGAAGCGCTAAGAGGTAGATGATATAACCTCCCACCCAGCGTGCAGATACAAGATCATGGTGGGAGGCATAGTGCTCTGTTGCACTCTCAAGGTCTAGGGCCAAGGGATTTCCGTGTGTTCAGGTCTGAAGATTAGAGACCGAGCCATTGTTTCGGTGTATGCACACATGACGACACAGTGCAAGATCGAAGGCGCAGCGCTGCCGGATCTATGTCACTTCCTGGAGTAACCCTAAATGATCACCTAACCTGCATGCCCCCCAACTCAACAGCCATAAACCCAACACCCTCGACCCTAAAACCACAAACAGCAATCCATGAAATGCCAAACATGTATCGCCATCCCTTCAAGAAACGGCAGGTTCATGCAAGCACATCTGTATCTGTAATTCCGCTCTATACACGCAGGTGCCGTGGTGCACAACTTGCAGTAGAGATCCCGAAAACTCGGAGCAGCGAGCAGGGAGACCTCCCCGAAAGTACAAAATATCCAGTATTTTGCATGCTTGAACGTGGGGGGCTGAGACCCAAACGATCGGGACCGTCTTAAGTCTCAACGAGAAAGAGCCCTTTTACAGTAGTGGTGGATGCAGGTCATTGATATGAGGGGAAAGGAGGAAGCGTCAGCCAGGTTGGTTTCTTCGCCACGACCTGGTCCCACGACCTTGCAAAGCTCTCGAAGCCACAGCCCTGACTTTTCTTCTTCCTGGGGTACAGATCCTTAGGAGAAGAGTCCTCAAGATTCGCCTATGAAGCTACAGCTTCAAGAGCAGGATCCTTCAGTTCCAAATTCTTGACCCGAAGCCGTGTTCGATATGACATAGTCGAGGTCGATGGTCTCCAACCCCAGCGTGATCACAGCCCGGCGCTTGGAAACCATAGACCCTAACCCAAACACCAGCAGAAACTAACCCGTCTAAACCTTTATTAGCTCCTAGCCGACACCCTCCCACACCCCTGAGACCTAAAGCCTGCGCTGAAGAGGTGTGTTGTGGTTTTTGTGTTCACACATTGTGAGGACCCAGATGGATATCCTCTTTACTTCTTTCTTCATGTACTTGCAGAGACTCTCAGAGCAATTGTTTCAGGCTTCAGTGTGTGAGGCTGAGCACGTGGCTTTGATGAAAAGCTGAAGACAATCACGCACCGCACAGCAAAAAGTTTGGACCCCTTGAAACCAGTAGATAGGTTCAGCAACGGAGCACTGGAAGCTTTTCAAGCGTTGGTCACACTACCCAGCGGCACCAGTTGCCGTGAATTTAGACATTGGCTTCAACTACCTCACAGTAGGTAAGGAACGTTGTTGAATTCGTATGCTTTACCAGGAAGGAAGAGGATCTTGCTGGGGTGAGCCAGAACTGCAGGCCATGAACCCTTAACACTCAACCTCATTAGACGCTCCATTCTAAACCCCGGGTCAACTCCTGCATCTCGTGCCAGGAGCTCACATCACCAACTACTTCCAAGCCCAAGTCAAGCCCTTGGCAAACCAGACATTTTGCATTGGAAAGCGGATTCTTGTGGGCAGTTGCCTCAAGCGGTTGGCGAGAGAAATGTTTCAAGGATGATTTTGGGATGTCGGCTCGGGGCTATCAAACGCACAGCAACGCCTGAGGTGGCCGGGCGCTGCTGCCTGCGAATGTTCTCTGAGGCCAGACTTCTGTGAAGGATTTATTTGAGATTTGCCTTGCATGTCTTGTGCTTTAACTTGAATCTTTTTCTTTGCAGGAAGGCTTTGGGCTTAGGATTAGCTGGAGCTTCCGCCATGTATCAAGCAAAAGTATTGGGCTTGACATGTGTGAAGTTCCCAAAGCCTGGGCAGCTAGCACCCAAAATGCCGAAGGCCCTGCATGGCAGGAACCTGTCGAACAGTGGACCAAATGACCAAATCCCTTACCTCTGTCCTGTCCAGAAACGAAACCCGGAACTCCAATCCCTAGCTGTGCGTCAATCATGCAAGCGACCAGACCCTTGACCCTAAACCCCAGGCATCGGCGACCAATGCATCCATGTCGGGCCTTGCTTTCGAAGCAGTGATGCTGAAACGCGCCAACCTGCAGTGCAGGGGGACACCTGAACGACACCTTGCAAACGAGTAGTTTTGCTCAAGGCCAAGTCCCTCACCCTAAACCCCAAAACCATTGAATCCTAACACTTCGAGTTTGGGTTCGGGACGCTGGGTCGAAACTTCGCAACCTTGAAAGCAAGGGTTAAGGCCTCGAGGCTGGAAATGCAGTTGGCGGGAGCCCCCATTTTCGGGCTTCTTTTTGGTGTCGAAGGCGAGAAGCCCGGCACCCCAAGAAGGCCTAACGCCCCTAAGGCCCAGAATCCTGAACCCAGGACTCCGGAGTGGCAAGGCCATTTGGGGGGGGGGGGGGGGGGTTGAGGCTGTGTTTAGGGCTGAGAGTGTAAATTGGCCAGCATTATGAATGCCTCTGCATTACATGCAAATACAGGCAGAATGCAATGTTCTGGTTGCAGGGCTTGCTTTTGCCATACTGGATATAGTTTACTTATCTTGCAGCCGCCTCCCTCGTGATTTGCTTTCTCTCCCATCATCATCATATCGTCAATCTTCAATTCATGACTGTGAT